>CAXHJY010001208.1:20000-45000 GCA_964016885.1 Eledone cirrhosa
AGCACCCAATCGACTGTTTTCAAACTTTGCACATGTAATACTTATGTTTCAGGGAGTGTTCTGAGAAAAAAAAATTTCAAATTTTCAATGCCCTAGAGACCGCATTAGGCAATTTAGCGATCTCTCTCTATAATTCTTAGTCTTTCTCTTTTTAGATAGATACATACATATAACGTCGCGCCCTTATAATATCTGTCTGTATGTCTGACTGTCTGCATTACGTCACTTCCTACAATTCTCTCTGCATCCAAAACGCGCCCTTATAATATGTCTGTATGTCTGGCTGTCTGCTGCCTCCGGTTATTCAGCCACCCTTGCTCAAGACAAATCTCACACTCATTCCCCAAACAGTTGGTAAGTGCACACAACTTCTTCCTCACGTTTTAAACCACAGTGTTGCTTACTTACGTACCACCAGACCCTTACTTCTATGCCAGCCGTGGTTGTGGCAATACTAAGCTTAGCTATGGCTGTTATATATTTCACAATACCTTATCCCGTGCAACGCCGGGTACCACTGCTAGCATATATATAAAACTGAGGATGTCTGTGTGTGTGTGTGAGTTTGAATCCCTAAAACTCGAGAACCACCCAACCGACTGTTTTCAAACTTTACACATATAATACTTATGTTTCAGGGAGTGTTCTGAGCAAAATAAATTTCAAATTTTCAATGCCATAGGGACTGCATTATGATTCTTAGTCTTTCTCTTTTTAGATAGATACATACATATAATGTCGCGCCCTTATAATATCTGTCTGTATGTCTGACTGTCTGCATTACGTCACTTCCCTGAGGATGTCTGTGTGTGTGTGTCTGTGAGTTTGAATCCCTAAAACTCGAGAAGTACCCAACCGGCCTTTTTCAAACTTTACATGTGTATTACTTATGTTTAAGGGAGTGTTATGCACATAAAAGAATTCAACTTTTTGATCCCCTAGGGCCCACATTAGTTGAAAAACTGCGTTTTTTTTCAGGTTTTTTAGGGTTTTTTTGAGTCGTTACTTCAGACTTATTTCCTTGAAATTGTAATTATGTATTAGCCAGTCTCTTCTTCATACCGTGAGCAAAGAAAATCCAACTTTTTTATGGTCTAGGGCCCGCATTAGGTGAAAAACTTCATTTTTTCAGCTTTTTAGGGCTTTTTTGAGGCGTTACGTCTAGCCGATTTTCCCGAAATTTCAAGGCATATTATGCACGTAAAAAAATTCATCTTGATCCCCTAAAGCCCGCATTAGGTGAAAACCTGCATTTTTCCTGCTTCATCGAGGAAAATCTTAAAGATTATCCAGCCATCAGAGTATTCATTTTATTTTCTTTACATATTGTCCACGCATGCAGTTTTTCCACGATTAGGTCTGTTGGCAGCCCGCGTTCCAAAATACCTTATCCCGTGCAACGCCGGGTACCACTGCTAGTATATAATGAAATAAAACAAGGACGAGTGGTTACTCCTTCATTACATTTATTGGTTGGTGACACGCCTTTTGCCACTGATCAGCTCGAGGTTCGATCTCTATCTATCTAGCCTGACTCTGTAATCCACGGCTCGTCAGACCCCTTTTAATGGTAATGAAAAAATTATTATACATGGCGTATGAGAGAGTCTGATGTTCCTATACTGGTCAGTGAGATTTGTTTTGATTGGTGGGTTAATTCTGAGGTATATTTCTGCCTGTAGTGTATGTGGGTGGGTGGGTATGGTGATTAGTTGGTGGTGCAGGACATAGGTTGAGGTGGGTGTCGGTGTATGGCGTGCTGATTGTAGCTATATAGTTTGGCATGTAGATGGGGCTGGTTTTTGTGTGGGGTGTGGGTGTGGTGGTGGTGCAGTTTATGATACTGGATGAAAGGTTGCGGTGTTTAGGGTGGGGTGTTAGGTGTGGTAGTGGATTGTTAAAAGGACTCATGTTATAAGGTGTTAATGATCATAGTGCATGTAAAGTCATAGAGATACATATATACATGCAGCCAGACAGACATATTATATACATACATATGTGTGTATATATACGCCAGTGGGGACACATGGTGTGGGCGAGGAAAAGACTCAGGATTTTGACAGCTGAGCTCTGGCCGTTTTGACAGCTAGATTCGAACTAAAGCGCCAGTATTTGAACGGTGGGAATCTAGCTGAACTTATCAAGGGGTACAGTCCATTTATGGGCATACAGTCAGAGAAAAAAATGTTAAGCCTGTTTTTTTTTTGGGGGGGGGGGGTCTCTAGGAGTGGTCAGTGATCTAGCGCACTTGGGGATGGGGTGGGGGTGGTTGGTTACCTTAGATCAAATGGCTGGTTTAGTCCTGCTAAATGTCGTGTATTTCATTTATTACATTCTGTTTAATTTATTTTTTCTCTCTCCTTTTTTTCCTTTCCCAATAACTTTCAAAGGTTATTGACGCACTGGAGATAGACATATTGTCTTTAATGCGTTGAAATGTCGGTGACCTCCAACAGACAACTGAAGAGGGGACTGTCCCTTGTTTGTGCTTTCCTTTTATTCCTAAATACACTTTATCAAGTAACCACAGAGCCTCTTGTTTCTTCTAAATTTTTATTAACTTTTTGCTGTGACCTGTTCTTTCTTTCTTTCCATTTCTCTTGTTGTTATTATTAACGCTTTCCCTTTCTTTCTTTCCCTCTCTCTCTCTTATAGTCTCTTTCTCTCTGCTCCCTTACTACTTCCATTTTCTCTCGTCTCTGCCTCTTTTCACCTATTCCTGCCGAGGTTAGACTTGTTTTTCTTCGCTCTCCCTATCTCACTGTCAATAAGGCCTAGGACTTATGTTCAGCCGCTGGTTTGACCTCTCTCTCTCTCTCTCTCTCTCTCTCTCTCTCTCTCTCTCTCTCTCTCTCTCTCTCTCTCCTGGTTATTTACATACATGTGCTTCTCCTCATGTTCCCCCTTTTATCGGTATGTTCTCTGTGTTTTTTTTTCTTTATATATATAAATATAAACAATGACTTATATGGTTTGTTGATTATTATTCAACAGAATTAATTTTATAACAGATTTGAAGCACTCTGCAAATTTTATCTGGAGTATTATTAATATTGTTAATATATATACATATATATATATACATATATATATATATACAGATAAATGAAAAGTATAGAAATTATTGTGAGCAAGAAGCCAACAGTATTTCATAATATATAAGTGACTATATATATATATATGTATATATATATTAGAGGAAGACCACGGAAAACATGGGCGAAGGTGGTGAGAGCAGACCTCAGATCGCTGAAGCTCACGATGGAGATGACGAAGGACCGTGACAAGTGGAGAGATGCTGTGCTCTATAGGACCCGTCCCACCCTTGCAAGCAGGAAAAAGCGGATGTAAAATGATGATGATGATGATAATATATATGTATATATATATATATATATGTATATATATATATGTATAAGTTGATGGAAGCCGCGAAGTGGGGAGACCCAAGAAGACCTGGGATGAGGTGATAAAGGCCGACCTTACCCAATTGCACCTCTCAAGGGCAATGACACACGACCGTGACCTCTGGCAGTAATATAGAAGACCCCCCCGCACCCCCACAGGAACAAGCCAAAGCTGAAGCATATAGACAATGTTTCCGTTGGTCTTTCCAATTGCTAATACTCTCTATCGGTCGCAACTCCAGTCCAGGAATTCAACTCATAACTTGACTATATATATATGTGTGTGTGTGAGTGTGTATGCAGAAATAAAATCTGCATTTGTAAAGATATATTATACAGAAACGATCTGGGAGAGAGATATTTACACCAATCTCTAACTATACACTGCCAACCATCTACAGTAAACTAAATGTGCGCACTCTGAATAGTTGATTGCAGCTGCATAACTGCAATTTCGCCAGATTCATTGAGTGAGCTAGACAATGGCCGGAGGACACTGTATTTATACCAGCGATCTTCATTGCTTTTTTTTATATTATACTCCCAGCTGCACTGATTTGGAATTCCTGTATGAGGTTAGATGTTTCAATTCTTGTTTACGTTTCCTAAAATTTAATTTTGAGTATTGAATATTTGATTTTGTATCACAAATCAGATTTTATTTGCTTGTATATCTGTATATATGCATGAACCTATTTAGTATATATACAGATATGCTATGAGGTTGGTTGAGTTCTTCATTTTAGTGCGAATTCCTCTGTTTGAATTCAGCTACCAAAATAACATGTTATGGTCTGAGAGAAATTCTTCCGCTTCTCATTAGAGGCAGGGTGGGGGACTGTCTGAATTGCTAGATAGCTTATCCAGTAGTGAAGGCTAACTCACACCGTACAAGACTTGTTGGGCAATTGCTGCTGAAGAGTGTAATAGCCCGATTACATAAATATCTGCTGAATTTATGTGATTTTCTGAACATTGCATAAAAAATCTGCATTTGTAAAGATGTATTACACAGAAATGATCGTCTGGGTGAGATATATTTACACCAATCTCTAACTATACAGTCAACCGTCTACAGTAAACTAAATGTGTGCACTCTGAATAGTTGATTGCAGCTGCATAACTGCAATTCACCAGATTCATTGAGTGAGCTAGACGATGGCCGGAGGACGGTGTATTTATACCAGTGATCTTCGTTACTTTTGTTATATATATATCATCATCATCGTCATTTTACGTCCGCTTTTCCCTGCTTGCAAGGGTGGGGCGGAAACTGGCGTGATTTCTACAGCTGGATGCCCTTCCTAACACCAACCTCATTTACAGTGAGTGCTGGGTGCTTTTTTGCCGTGGCACCTCCACGACCACTTTGCAGTGGAATGATATGGACCCCAGTCCCTATCATCTCATTTCTACAGCTGAGTAAACTGGAGCAATGTGAAATAAAGTGTCTTGCTCAAGTAAACAACACATCACCCGGTCTGAGAATTGAACTCACAACCTATCGATTGCACGCCCAATGCTCTAACCACTAAGCCATGTGCCTCCATATATATATATGTGTGTGTGTGTGTGTGTGTGTGTGTGTGTGTGTGTGTGTGTGTGTGTGTGTGTGTGTGTGTGTGTGTGTGTGTCATCATCATCATCGTTTAACGTCAATCTTCCACACTAGCATGGGTTAGAAAGGAGTTGTCCCAATTTGAGGCAAGGTTGGTCGGGTGACTGTATCTCGCTCATATAGGACTATCTGGCAGGTTTTCTACGGCTGGATGCCCTTCCTAACACCAACCACATTTACAGTGTGGAACTGGGAACTTTTTACCATATTACCTACACGACCACATTACAGCGTGGACTGTGTGTTTTTTTGTTGTGACTCCTACACGATCTCGATCTCGATCTCATTATCTCATTAATTTGGACTGGATGTTGTGGTATCAACTTTACAGAGAAAGGGTGGTGTTGGTGGGAGTGGGAGGATGGAGTAGGGTTAGTGGATTGGGGTGTATATTTGGTTAAGAGGTGCCTACTAACTGTAGGTTTCGCTTTATACATAGGCAAGGCGTGCCTTCTGTATTACTGCATGGCGCCAAAGATCTCAGCCCAGTGACATTGTCTTAGAGAGTTGCAAGTGTGTAAGGTTGGAATTTATCAAATCGTCCCAGGTTTTTCTGGGTCTACCTACTCCGTAACTTCCATCAATTTTGATCGCCCTGCACTTTTTATACAACTGTCGTCTTTCATGCGCATCACGTGACTATACCAACGTCAAGTAAACAGCATCTGATACCTCTTATTCCTAATTTCTCACTTAGTTCATTTATGTTTTGCCGTTCGTGTATATAACTATTATACATCCAACGGAGCATGCATGCTTCGTTCCTTTCCAGTCTGTGCAGGTGCACACAATGCCCATGTCCCACTGCCATGTAACATTGCTGTTCGTATACAGGCATCATACAATCTGCCTTTCATTTTTAGAGAGAAACCTTTTGTGGCCAACAGCTGTATAAGCTCTCTGAACTTTTTCCATCCCGTTCTAACTCTGGCGACTGTACTTTCATAGCACCCTAAACCACTGCTGATTTTATCACCCAAGTAATGGAAAGTGTCCACTATTTCTATAGAACCATCTGTGCAATAGAAGGAGCTAGTATCCTGTGGGCACTTGCTACTATTGCACCTGAGCATTGGCCACATATAAAATCTACGCTCTTAGATAGCTTACCTGTGATCACGCTACATCTTTTATGTACCCATATTTTGCATTTGGGACATAAAATGGAATTTCTACCTACTCCTAACCTACACACTGAGCATGGCCATTTCCCAGAGGGCACCTGTGTCCTATTTTCCTTCCTACAAACTAGAACTTTAGTCTTAGACAAGTTAACTTTAAGGCCTTTTGATTTTAGGCCATGCTTCCATGTTTGGAATTTCTTCTCTAGTTCAGCCATAGATTCAGCTATGAGAGTTAGATCATCTGCGTATAGAAGTTCTCATGGGCAGCCGGTCTTAAACTCCTCTGTTATAGCCTGAAGGGCAATAATAAATAGGAGGGGGCTAAGGACAGAACCTTGATGAACACCAACTTTTACACCAAATTCTTCACTATATTCATTGTTAATTCTAACCTTACTTACTGTTTCTTTATACATGGCTTGTATAGCTCTCACAAGCCATTCATCTACACCTAGTTTTCTAAGAGCCCATCAGATAATGGAGCGGGGGACTCTGTGAAAGGCTTTCTCCAGGTCTACAAAATCTAAGTATAAGGGTTTACTTTTAGCTAGGTACTTCTCTTGTAGTTGTCGTACAAGGAAAAGAGCGTCTGTGGTACTTTTACCTGACACAAACCCAAACTGTATTTCATCTCGATCAATTCGCTCTCTGATTAGTTGTGCTATAACTCTTTCTGTGACCTTCTTGACCTGGTCAACTAACTTAATGCCTCTATAGATTCCCCTATCTAGAGCATCCCCTTTACCCTTGTAGCAGTTAATGATGATACTGCTATGCCAGTCTTTTGGTATGACCCCATTCTGTATTACTTGGTTTACGATCCGGGTCACCATAGTATGTCCTACCATTCCAGATGCTTTCAACATCTCAGCAATTACCTCTGAAGACCCAGCCGCCTTGCCTGTCTTCATATCTTTGATTGCCTTACTTATTATACAACCACTAGCTTGCACCGCTGGTCCCTCTATTGGATCGATTTGGGGCAGACTATCTTTTTCCCATTTATTCTTCTCATTTAGTAATCTCTCATAGTGACACTTCCAAGCTACCTTCTTATCAGTATCAGTGAGGGCAAGTACACCATCATCATTATGGACACACTTCTCCCCGACAATATCACGGTTTTCCATGATACATTGTCTAGCAATCCTGAAGACCTCATGTTTTTGGTCCTAGCGTTGTAGAACATGCTTGAACTTTCTATCCTCTGCTTCCCTTTTTGCAAAGTACACTTGTCTCCTAGCTTCTTGCCTGGCCACTTGATAGTCTTCTCTACTTCCCCCATCCTGCCATACTTTCCAAGCCTGCTTTTTGGCCTTGATTGTCTCCTCCACCTTACTGTTCCACCACCAAGTTACTTTCCTCCTGCCAATAGGTCTGTATATATATATATATATATATACTGGATAACAGGTTATCGTATAGGTAGTCCACTTAGATGTAGTCCAGTTAGAGTACTCTGTGTTGTGGATGGTATTAATGTATGGCTTAGTTTGACTCAACAAGACGTTTCCATAGTGATGCTGCGAGTTGGCGGTGATTTCTATGTAGTTTATACTTGGAGTAATAATAATTCAAGAAAGAGGAGTGACAATTGTTTCTTTGATCTCGTAGGTCTAGAATTCGCTACTCGCTTGATGCTGCATCAATCGATCTCCAATACTTTGTTTATAACCAGTCGTTTCATCAGAGCGTGCGAAAGTGAGGAAGATACTCCAGGCATGGATTTTATAGAGGAGTGGTATTAAACCAAAACAATAATATCAATAATAAAATAACTAGATACTGAATAGTTAGAATAATAACATCAATATAAGTAGGAATAGAGTATAATGATAAATCTAGCATATTAAACGCACTGATATAATACAGATGTATGAAATTGACATGTTAAAACTGCTATATGGTACATTAGATTTAGTATTAACTGTGTATAAGAGGAATAAGTTGTAGTGTGCGGGAGAGAAGACTGTGATGATATGGACATGTGATGCGCATGGAGGATGACCACTGGGTAAAGAAGTGCCAAGAAATCCCAGGAAAACGCAGTAGAGGAAGACCACGAAAAACATGGGGGGATGTGGTGAGAGCAGACCCCAGATTGCTGAAGCTCACGGAGGAGATGACAAAGGACCGTGACTAGTGGAGAGATGCTGTGCTGAATAGGACCCGTCCCACCCTTGGAAGCAGGGAAAAGCGGATGTAAAAATGATAATGGTGATATATATGTACGTAGGGTTTTGGAAATGTATGTATGGATGTAGAGGTATATAGTTACCATTTCCGACCATCCCGCCCCACCTCCACTTCCATCACCTTCCAGTATGCATGCCTGACACCATATGCTAGCCACTTCCTCGTGCATATAGCACCTTAAACCCACTCACCTAAAACCTCTTCATCACTTTTTCTTCCCTCTATATGATAAATGTAGACTCACTAAGTGTATTTTAATATAGTTGAATAATTGCCCAGGGCTGCTCAGATCTGACCTGGGGCGGACGGAGGCTGTGTAAGCTGAAGGGTAGGCAACTCGTCTAGGAGAGTAACCACTCCGACTAAATTGGTGTGGGGTGCAGAAGCCCTCTAAGTCCAGTAAGACGACTTCCTTAGTGTTGGTGACACAAATAAAAAGCACCCGGTCCATGCTATAAAATGGAAGTAATAGAAGTGGCATTCAGCCATTAAAAACCATGCCAAAGTAAGGGATGGAAAGGCCCCTGAGTCCAGTAAGACAACCTCTCTAGTGCTGGTGGCACGACTAAAAACACCCAGTCCATACTGAAAAGTGGTGCTGGTGATAGGAAGGGCATCCAACCAGTGTATTATTAATGCCAAATTATGAGCACAAAAGACAAATATTATAACAATAGCTGTGTAAACAGTAATAACACTAACCATGTTATGGCTGCGCACGGTAGTGGAGTGGCTGGTGCAGCCATGTGCGAGAACCTCCCCAACTGTCATCAAGCAATTGCACAACAACAACAACAATGATAATGATGATAATGATTTTACATATTTTCTTCCTTGCAGACAAAAAAGGAAAAATCAACGGAAGATGACACATTTCAGGATTGCCACATTTTATATTGGCGCTCTGAGAGGTAGATCTGCTGAGATAATAGAGATGTTAGAGAGAAGACATGTGGATGTGTGCTGGGTGAAAGAGGTGAGATGGAGGGGTGCCTCAGCAAGGCTAATCATAGGCAAACAGCTTAGCTATAAGCTTTTCTGGGTTGGAAACGATGATGAGATTGGTGGGGTAGGCATTTTACTAGCCGAGAAGTGGATTAACAAGACAATAGAGGTAGTTAGAGAAAGTAATAGAATCAGTAAGATTAGATAAGTTGTAGGTAATAGACTGCTGACAATTATCTCTACCTATGCTCCCCAAGTGGGCCTAGGTAAAGAAGAGAAGAACCGCTTTTACAAGCAACTTCTACAGACAACCATAGTGACAGAAGACAGCAGGCGACTTTAATGGTCATGTTGGACAGCTCCAGGATGGATACACTGGGGTACATGGTGGTCATGGATCAGAGACGTGAGGTGTTCTGCATTGCAGGGCAGTGTGTTAGTGTAAATAAGGATATTGTTGGAGATAAGTGTGTCTGAAATGGTGCCGGTGCACTTAGCGTCACTGATACTCAGAAAAAGGAGGCCTGGAAATGTCACTATGAGAGACTGATGAACGGAAGAGAGAGAAACTACCCCTAGCAAACCCAACAGAGGGACCAGCTATTGAGATTGATGACTAAAGGGTCAAAGAAGCAATTAAAGAAATGAAAAGTGGTAAGGCCACTGGACCATCAGGGATAGTTGCTGAGATGTTAAAGGCATCAGGAAAAGTAGGAATTAATCTAGTTACATATGGTGGAGTCATATCCAAAGACTGGTGCAGCAGTATATTTGTTAATTGTTACAAAGTTAAAGGGGAGGCTCTGGAGAGAAGTAATTATAGGGGTATAAAACTGATGGATCAGGTTATGAAAGTGACAGAAAGAGTGCTAGCACAACTACTTAGAGAAAGGGTCAAATTAGATGAAATGCAGTGTGGTTTTGTGCCTGGGAAAAGTACAAAGGATGCCGTCTTCTTAGTAAAACAACTACAAAAGAGGTTCTTAGGGGAGAATAAGCTACTATATTTAGCTTTTGTTGACCTAGAGAAGGCCTTTAATAGGGTACTCCAATCTGTGAACTGGTGGTCCCTAAGGAAACTAGGTGTAGAGGAATGGCTTGTGAGGACAGTGCAAGCTATGTACAGAGGAGCTGTCAGTAAAGTGAGAATAGGAATGGGGTTTAGTGAGGAATTCCAGATACAAGTAGGAGTTCATCAGAGTTTGGTCCTCAGCCCACTTTTATTCATTATAGTCCTCCAAGCGATAACAGAGGAGTTTAAGACTGGCTGCCCATGGGAACTTCTCTATGCTGATGATCTGGTACTTATAACAGAATCAGTAGAAGAGCTAGAGAATAAATTCCGGCTGTGGGAGTTGGAACCAAGGGGACTGAGAGTGAACCTAGCAAAGACTAAAGCATTGATAAGTAGGAAAGAGGACTAGACTCTGATTCCATCAAGGAAATGGCCATGCTCGATATGTAGAAAAGGAGTTGACATAAACTCTATAGAATGTACACATTGCAGATCTTGGTTACACAAGAGGTGTAAAGGGATAGCAAGCAAACTAACAGAAAAGGAAAACTTCATATGTAGTAGCTGTTCAGTAAAAATTGATAGTAGAAGTGTCAGTGATAGGCACATTTTCCAAATGCAGGTTGGATCTATAGAGGTGGTTGATAGCTTCTGATATGTAGGTGATCAGATTAGCAAGGGCGGAGGATGCTCTGAGGCCATAGTATCTAGAATAAGGACAGGATGGAAGAAGTTTAGGGAGCTGCTTCCTCTGTTGACAAAGAAAGGTTTCTCCCTGTGAATGAAAGGTTGGTGGTATGATGCCTGTGTGAGATGCGTCGTGCTGCATGGTAGTGAGACATGGGCAGCAGCTGCAGAGGATATGCGAAGGCTGGAGAGAAATGAAGCAAGCATGTTCTGATGGATGTGCAATGTCAATGTGCATTAAAGACCAAGTATGGTCAAGTTGAGACTGAAAGAGTAGTGTGTTAATCTGCTGTAGTATGCATGAGAGAAGATTACATTGGTATGGCCATGTGATATGCATGGATAATGACTGCTGGGTGAAGAAGTGCCAAGAAATCCCAGTGGAAGGAAAACGCAGTAGAAGAAGATCATGGAAAACATGGACAGAGATGGTAAGAGCTGACCTCAAATCGCTGAGGAGATGATGAAGGACCGTGACAAAGGACCTTGCAAGTAGGGAAAAGCGGACGTAAAATGATGACGATGATGATATGTATATATATATGTATATTAATACTTAATATGTTTACTTTTTGCAGAAAAAAGCAAACAAACTCTGTTTTCAAAACTATCAACAGATTTCTGCTGGGATTGAATTCCAAATCTTAATATTCTTTTCCTCCATTTGTGCTTTTTTAAATACCCTTTACCTGCTAATTGTTTTTAATATATGCTCACATGTGCTCTATGGGGTTAAGATCAGGAGACTGTGGTGGCCAGGCTAGTGTTAGGATATTTTCTGCTTCAAGATACTCCTTTACAAGCTTTAATGTGTGTTTGGGATCATCATCATCATCATCATCATCGTTTAACGTCCATATTCCACGCTTGCATGGGTTTGAACGGGAGTTTTCCCACTTGAGGCAAGAGTGGATGTCTTGCTCGCATAGGACTGTCTGGTGGGTTTTCTATGGCTGGATGCCCTTCCTAACACCAACCCCATTTACAGTGTGGAACTGGGAGGTTTTTACCATGTTACATACATGGCCACATTACAGCGTGGACTGTGTGTTTTTTGTCATGACACCTACACGACCTCATTTGTTTCGGGCTGGATGTTGTGGTACCAACATAACTTTACATTGAAAGGGGTGGTGTGGATGGGGTGGGGGTAGTGGGACGGGGGTGTATTTTGTTAGAGGTGCCTACTGACTGTAGTAGGTTTCACTTTGTACTTAGGTAAGGCGGGTCTTCTCTATTACTGTGTAGCGCCAAAGATCTCGATCCAGTGACATTGTCTTGGAGAGGTGTAAGTGTGTGAGGTCACAATTTATCAAGTCGACCCAGGTTTTTCTGGGTCTGCCTACTCCGTGGCTACCGTCTATTTTTATTACCCTGCACTTTTTTATACAGCTGTCGTCTTTCATGCGCATCACGTGACCATACCAACGTAGTATGGTGTCCGACGCACTACCAATATATATATATATACATATATACATACTCTCGAGTAAACAACATCTGATCCCTCTTATTTCTAATTTTTCCCTTAGTTCGTTTATGCTTTGCCGTTCACGTATATTACTATTACACATCCAGCGGAGCATGCAAGCTTCGTTCCTCTCCAGTCTGCGTATATCCTCTGCACACAATGCCCAGGTCTCACTGCCATGCAACATTGCTGTTCGTATGCAGGCATCATACAGCCTGCCTTTCATTTTTAGGGAGAACCCTTTAGCGGCTAATAGTGGTATAAGCTCTCTGAACTTTTTACATCCAGTTCTGACTCTAGCTACTGTACTTTCAGAGCACCCTCCCCCACTGCTGATTTTGTCACGCAGGTAACGGAAGCTGTCCACTAATAAATATAAATTCATTTTTACCTAATTTCCTCGCTAATTCATTAATATTATTTGCTGATATTTGCTTATATCTCCCTGCATTCATTGTAGTTTCTATAAACTCCAAATTACTTATGCCTTCATATGATATACAGCCCCATAGCATAACTGAGCTCCTACCATGCTTTACTGAATGTTTTATATTTTTTGCTTGATACTTTGAATTTGGCATTCTTTTAACACATGATTTCCCATTAGAGCTATAGGGGTTAAACTTGCATTCATCTGACCATTTAATGCTTCTAATCTGTGATTTTGTCCATCCAAACATTATTTTAGAAAAGTCAAACCTTCTAGAAATATTTCTTGCAGAGTCTGAATAGTAGGTTTAAATGATCCAATATTTTTTA
Source organism: Eledone cirrhosa (assembly GCA_964016885.1). Taxonomy (NCBI): domain Eukaryota; kingdom Metazoa; phylum Mollusca; class Cephalopoda; order Octopoda; family Eledonidae; genus Eledone; species Eledone cirrhosa. The sequence goes on from CAXHJY010001208.1 coordinate 33,226, forward strand.
GACTTAAAAAACCTGGAAATTGTAGACCTATTCATCTCAACATTAAATTTATCGTTGACCATTTTAATGTATCTGTATTGTTGGTGAAAAGTTCCTTTTCCACTTTTTCATAATAAACTTTTTAATTTTTAATGAAATTACACTACACCTACCACTTCCTACACAAGGAAACATTTTCCTCAATCTTTATTACCAATCTTGGTGGTGGAACAATAAGGTAGATGAAGCAGTCAAGGCCAAGAGACAGGCATGGAAAGAATGGAAGAACGTGGGGAGCAGGGTACATTACATAGAGACCAAGAGGGAAGCTAGGCGACAAGTATACTTAGCTAGGAGGGAAGCAGAGGATAGAAAATTCAAGCATGTTTTACAACGTGAGGACCAGAAACAGGAGGTATTCAAGATTGCGAGGCAGTGTGTCAGAGATAGTTGTGATGTCATTGGAGAGAAGTGTATCCGGAATGATAAAGGTGAGCTTGCCCTCACAAGTGCTGAGAAGAAAGATGCATGGAAGAGTCATTATGATAGATTACTAAATGAGGAGAATGCATGGGAAGAAGAGACCCTACCCCACGTAGACCCTATAGAGGGACCAGCAGTACAAGTCAGCGGCAGCGTAGTAAGTAAGGCAATCAGAGATATGAAGATAGGGAAGGCAACCGGTCCATCGGGTATAGCTGCCGAGATGCTGAAGGCATCTGGGTCTGTAGGTCACACTATAACCACACGTATCGTTAACCAGGTAATACTAGAGGGGGCCATACCAAAAGATTGGTGCAGTAGCATCATTGTCAACTGCTACAAAGGTAAAGGCGATGCACTAGATAGAGGAAACTATAGAGGTATAAAGTTGATGGACCAGGTCATGAAAGTAACAGAAAGAGTTATAGCACAGCTGATTAGGGACCGGGTGAATATAGACGAGATGCAATTTGGGTTTGTACCAGGGAAAGGCACCACTGATGCCCTCTTCCTTGTGAGGCAATTACAGGAAAAGTACCTAGCTAAAAGTAAGCCACTCTACTTGGCATTTGTCGACCTTGAGAAAGCCTTTGACAGAGTTCCACGTGCAGTAATCTGGTGGGCTCTTAGAAAACTAGGAGTAGATGAATGGCTTGTGAAAGCGGTACAAGCCATGTATAGGGGAGCAGTCAGCAAAGTTAGGATTGGCAATGAGTATAGCAAGGAATTTAGCGTACAGGTTGGGGTCCACCAGGGCTCTGTTCTTAGCCCTCTCCTGTTCATCATAGTCCTGCAGGCAATAACGGAGGAGTTTAAGACCGGATGCCCATGGGAACTCCTGTATGCTGATGACCTCGCACTCATAGCTGAATCTATGGTAGAACTAGAGAATAAATTCCAAACCTGGAAGCAGGGACTAGAGAGAAAGGGCCTCAAAGTCAACATGACAAAGACTAAGGTCCTTATAAGTAGACGAGAAAACAGAACCCAGATCCCCTCAGGGAAATGGCCTTGCTCAGTATGTAGGAAAGGTGTAGGTAGGAACTCCATTCTCTGCCCCAAATGCAAACAATGGGTACACAAGAGATGTAGCGGGATCTCAGGAAGCTTAATTAAGAATGTAGGATTCACATGCAGCAGCTGTGCTGAAACAGCAAGCAAACAGCCACAGGAAACAAGTACCACCAATCTCTGGGAGGGCCCTGTAGAAACAGTAGACAGCTTCTGCTACCTAGGTGACCGAATTAGCAACGGAGGTGGGTGCTCAGAAAGTACAATAACTAGGGTAAGAACGGGATGGAAGAAGTTTAGGGAACTACTACCACTGCTAGCTGCAAAAGGCTTCTCCCTCAGAATGAAAGGCAGACTGTATGATGCGTGTATCCGAACAGCGATGTTGCATGGTAGTGAGACCTGGGCGCTGAAGGTGGAAGACTTACGTAGATTAGAGAGAAACGAAGCCTGCATGCTCCGATGGATGTGTAACAGTAATATACGTGAACGACAAAGCATAAAGGAATTGAGAGAGAGACTGAGCATAAGAGGAATCAAATGCTGCGTGCAGGAGAGGCGGTTACGCTGGTATGGACATGTGATGCGTATGAAGGATGACAGCTGCATAAAAAGGTGCAGAGCACTAGAAGTTGATGGAAACCGCGGAGTGGGGAGACCCAAGATGACTTGGGATGAGGTGATAAAAGCCGACCTTACCCAACTACACCTCTCAAAGTCAATGACACACGACCGTGACTTCTGGCGTCACGCAGTAATGCAGGGTACCCGACCTCCCATGGGTACATGCTGAAGCATATAAACAATATGCCCCCCCCCCCCCGCAAGGTGGTCGTGGAGGTGCCACGGCAAAAAAGCACCCAGCCCACACTGTAAAGTGGACGTGTAGGCGCCACGAAAAAGCACCCAGCACTCACTGTAAATGAGGTTGGTGTTAGGAAGGGCATCCAGCTGTAGAAATCAAGCCAGATCAGTTCCTGTATGAGCAAGGCATGGTCAGCCGACCAGACACTGCCCACAACAGGACAACCCGTCTAACCCATGCTAGCGTGGAAGAATGGACGTAAAACGGTGATGATGATGATGATGATGAATCTGTGATTGCAGCAGGCTTGATTTTTTTCATTAATGTTGTTCAAAATTAGCGATTTTGTCAATTCACTTAAGTGCTTTGCCATTAAGCACTAAAATATGTTTTTATGTTATTGTTATTGGAGGTGGGGGATTTCAGATTTAATAAGTTTACCCATTTTTTTTAGTATACCCTATTTTTTAATTTAATAAAAATTCTTATTAAAAATGATTTTAAACAAGAGTCCAAAAAATAGAAACATTTGTCTAATCAATAAGCAATGATCTAGTTTGTTTGTTTCTTTCTAAACATTTCAATTAAACAGTTTTTTATAAAATAAAATATTCTCATTTTTTTTGCGCCGTCAATGGTTGATATATTCAACCTCAAAAGATGTGGTATTTTGTTTTTGCTGTAAGTTATTCAGCAAAAGAAATGGTGCATCATCTCTCTAACAAACATATTCAAAAGACTGGAAGAACATTGGATTAATTCTTTCTTTACATGAGAGGAGTGCTGACCATTTAGAAAACTATCAAGCTTGGCATGAACTTGAACTGTGCTTAGCTAAAGGAAAAACAATTTATGATATTGACCAAGAGAAAATTAAGCAAGAGGAACATTATTAGCATAAAATTTTGCAACACTTAATTGCTTTGGTATGAGTTCTTGGCATGCAAAACTTGGCATTCCGTGGCAGAAATGAAAAGTTGATTTGCCCTGGTAACGGAAATTTTTCGATGTTTGTAGAATATCTAGCCCTTTTTGATCTTATTATGAATGAACATTTACGTAGAGTTAAGAATCATGAAACTCTGGTTCACTATTTTGGAAAAGATATCCAAAATAAGCTTATACAGCTTCTAGCTAATGCTATAAAAAGGGAAATTTTAACTCATGTAAACTCTGCTAAATACTATTCCATAATTCTGGATTGCACACTTGATGTAAGTCATATTGAGCAAATGACAATGATTGTCCATTTTGTTGATGTAATCAGAATACCTGAACCTGAAGTCATCATACAAGAACATTTCCTGGGATTTGTTCCACTAAAGGAAACTACAGGTGGCTTTATAGCAGAAACTCTTCTTGAACAGCTTGAGAAAATTGGATTATCAACTGAAAATATGCATGGTCAAAGTTATGATAATAGAAGTAACATGAAAGCAAAGAATATGGCATAAAAAAGAGGATCCTAAACATAAATCCACATGCTTATTTTGTGTCCTGCAATGCGCACTCTTTAAACTTGGTAGTCAATGATGCTGCTAGGTGTTGTCTTGAAACAACTACATTCTTCAATATTGTTGGACGGATAAGCTTAACATATCCCTTTGGCAATAATTCCCAAGATGAAGTCAAGGCCCTTGCTGGTGCAATCAGTAAATTCGAATTTGTAGTGTCACTTGTTACATGGTACAACATCTTTACAAACAAAGAAGCTGATTTAAATGCAGCTACAATACAGTTACAGACAACTAAGAAATATCTTGTGGATTGCAGGTCTGAAGAAGGATTTCAAAAGGTTTTGGTTGATGCTATGGAAATTGCAAATGAACTAAAGACAATACCAGACTTTGAATCAGATAAAATTAGAAGGAGAAAGAAATGACATTTTGAATATGAGGCCCAAGAAGTGGCACCACAAGATCCCAAACAAAAATTTAAAGTAAGTTTTTACTAAGAAGTTCTAGACATATTGATGAGAGATTCCTACAGTTACAACATTATAATTCACTCTGGCTTTCTGTATAATATATACAATGTAAAGGATAAATCTACCAATCATATACTTAAGGACTGAAAGAATTTGGAAAAATCTTTCATGCATAATAGAAACAAAGATATTGATGCTGAGGATCTATGCTGTGAACTTTTAGTCATAGCTCGAACACTCCCAAATTGTATGCCACCAAAAGAAGCACTTCTTTTCACACTCTAACAAAATCTTTTGGATAATTTCCCTAATGTTGCTATTGCATTGAGGATCCTTCTCACACTTCCAGTATCAGTGGCAAGTAGTGAATGTAGTTTCTTAAAGCTCAAGCTTATGAAATCTTACATTCACTCTACAATGTTGAAAGAGAGATTAGTTGGCTTGGCAACTATATCAATTGAACATGCTCAGGCTTCATCACTTGAATCTAACCTTGCCTAGGGTGCCAGATAGTCTGGTGCCGGCCCTGACCACACCTGAATAGTGGTGTTTCCATTGCCCATCAAATTCTATAATACCAGAGCCATGGAACTTTGTTGAGGAAACCCTGACTCTATCTAACCGGTAGCATCTAGCATCTTCCACTAGTTTCTGCTCCTTATTTGTGAGGGTTGTGATGTTCCAGGTTCTAATTGTCAAGGTTTGCTCCCTTCCAAACTCTCTTTGGGGTCTTGGGATATGCCAACTTTGTGCATCCATCCCACGCCTCCCTGGTTCATTGCCAATTTTTACAGCATGAAATGGAGACAGCAATATATTTTTCGAACAGGCCCCTCTCCCAAAGACCTGCACGCATCTCTTGTTAACCCGCACGATGGATAATGCGGTAAGGTGTTTTCTTACTTCTCACCATATTGCAGTTTCCATAGTCTTATTCGTGCCATTCACCAATCCTGTATTTTCTCAAACTCACAAAGACTAGTCTTTACTCGTCTCATCATAGATACATCACTGGGTTGTGAGAGTTTTCTTGGGAGCTACAGGTGTTACTCATAGCTCCATTTCCCCTTGTAGTGTACCGCTCTTGTTCCGGAGTTGCTTATTCCATCATATCTGGTAGCTGTATTGCTATCCTCCACCTCTTTCGCATAACATTTCTACCGGGGAGGAAAATATATATGTATATATATATATATTATATATATATATAAATGAAAGGTATAGAAAGTATTGTAGCAAGAAGTGATAACAACTCTCTCTCTCTATCTCTCTAACACACACATATATATGTGAGAGAGAGAGAGAGAGAGAGTTGTTATCATTATAACCTTCCGTAGTTTTACAAAATAAATTCTTAACTTCTCAGCAGTGGCGCTTGGCCTAAATCGAGAACGAGGTTTTTCATTCAATTAACAAGAGGAGTGGGGTGGGGGAATCAGCCGAACTGAGTGAGAAAAGCAAGAAACTCCTCATGTAGCTTCCTCGACAGATCAGTTAAACAGTCGAAGTGTTTCCTTTGTTTTTCTTCTAGCTATCCGGATTTTACCACACAATAACAAAAGTGGCTAATGTGATTAATACGTCAATCAAGAAATAACATTCAACCACACGTATTCAACAGTAATAATAACAACAAATTACTGTATGGGGAAGGCAAGATGACGACGTTAAATCAAGCTGCGGTCGAGGCGTTATGTTCGGCAACCTATCTTCAGAATTATTTAGATATAATGGATAATTTACCTGATGATCTACAACGAAAAGTTACACAATTGCGTGAGTTGGATTCGCAGTGTAAAGGTACGGGGTTGTTATATTTTATTTGTTTTACTATTTTGTTTTGTTTTTCTTGTCTTTTACATTTTACTAAATCGAAGGTAATATATAACTGTCATTCATTTTACTTCGAATTGTTTTGAGAACGAAATTTCCGATTTTAATCAAGACAAAAACTCAAGCCTGTTGTTACCTTTCACTATAAAAAAAAGGACTCGTCTCGATTGCTCTATTTTCTTATTTTTGAATAGTTAGGAATAGTCAATGTTCATACATAGGGCTTGTCGTATTTTCCTAATGCGTTTTCTCCCTTCCCTTTTCTCTTTTCGACAATGTTATTTATTACTATTCCCTCAGTTTTTGTGTGGATATATTTCTTTATATTATGTTGCTTTAATTTATAATCATTAGTATTCGTTTTTAAAAAGTAATTTTTTAGATTTATAATTATCATCGAGCGGGTTCCATTGAAATAAACCTTTTGGTTGTGTATTTGTTTGATAAAATGCTCGGTATAACATGTCTAAAACCCCTGTCTTTGGAAATGGCGGTATCACATATATACGTACATAGATAACTACCACACACACACATATATAAACTACATGACTACCATGCGCGCACGCACGCACACACACACACACACACACACACACACACACACACACACACACATTTATAGCTAAGTTAAAACTAAACATACAAAACTCAAATGTGTCTAGAGAATTATATATATGATAGTATATGATTGCCACGTCTTTTCAGAGTTAGCTCAATGTGTTTGTATGTTATATTGGTCTGAAGAGAAAGTAGATTTTTTAAGGAGGAAAAGGCAGACATAAACAAGGAGCAAATATAATCAAATTTATAGATGGAAAAATTAGCTTTTAAATCATTTTTAATTCCTTACACACGTTTCAAGAGAATTGTACATCCAAACCGTTAGTTTTCATATTTTTAGGCACTGACCATGCCAGTGAATCGACTTGTAAGGTTCCCCGTCCCGTCTAAGGTACGAATTGAATTTCGGATACATTCTGCTTCAATTTAATGTTTGATGGAGAAGTGTAAATATACCTATATATCATTGTGTGTGTATATATATTGATTATACGAATTTTCACCGAACATTATTCGAATAATTGGATGTATAACTCTCTTGGAACATGTGTGATAAATTAAAATGATTTAAAAGCTAATATATATAAATATATATATATATAGTCCAACAAGGGAACCTCTACGTTGTCGCTCAACCTGTCGGAAATAATAGCCGAATTTTCCTTTATATTACTATCTTTAAACATTGATATATAAGACTACGTCGGATAATGTAGAAATAGATACGATAGCAAAAAGAAATTGAAAAATTGGATGAGGCCCAGGGAAATGTTTGAGTATACATTGGATTATGCAATATTGGATACATGATTGTTGAAATAAACGTCATGATGGTCATGTAATGCTTTCCATCATAGAACTGCTCAATGAAGGCTAAACAAAACATCTCACCGCACACACATATATCGCTTATATATTTCGATATTTCGGCATCGTCATTACAATAGTTTTAATCAATTTGAAATAATTGTTTCTACTTTTGGCATAAGTATATAAGGCCAACAATTATCCCAGTGCATTATTTTATCGACCCCGTAAGGATGAAAGGCAAAGTTAACCTCGGCGGGATTTGAGTAGAAAGACTAAAATGAAACTCCTCACTCACATGTGTATTTTGTGTTGTCTTCCTTTATTCTTTCTCAAACTCCAAACTATTTTCATCAAGAATACCTTATGATGAAAGGCGTTTCAGTCATTATTATTTAATCTTGGTCAAGTAATGTGCATAATCCACATAATCATCATATACGATAGGGTTAGAAGTGTAGTTTAAGAGGGATTTGACTGTTTTAGCTATCCCACTGGCTGGGCGTAAGTCTAAAGTCTGTCTTAAGCCAGAAGACTTATTTGGCCGGTGCTTATCCTGGTTTCATGGCGTGAAGCGACTGAGAGTACAAGACTCTCCTGGACAGGACGCCAGTCCATCGCAGAGTTAAACCTCATTTTCAACTGAGTAAACTGAAACGTGAAATAAAGTGTCTTGTTCAAGGAAACAACGCATCACCCGGTCCGAGAATTGAACTCACAACCTTTCGATTGCAAGCCTACTGCTCTAACCACTAAGCCATGCGCCTTCACAGTAGGTATACATACACATTTATATATATAAACCTTCATACGGATACACCGATGCTCTAGCATGGCCGGTGAACATGGTCAACATATACAAGCGTGTTTGAACAATAATACTTGTATATCTTGATCATTTTCTTCCAAACCACGAGAAGACATGGGGAAATCTTTGGAAATGGCGGTATCAACATAGATTATAAGTTCAGATTGCCCAATAACAAGCAATGTCGGTGGTAAAATCTGCTTTAAAATATAATTTCTTGACACAAGCCTATGAAATTATTAGTGAAGAGTTGGTTATTCAATTGAATCTATCCAGAACTTGCCTGCCCGTCTGATGTTTTCCCCTTTACCGGAATTAAATAGTGCAAGTCAATTATTTAATCTGTTTAATGATGATAATAGTTTTTATAACATGGACACAAGTGCCCAAATTGACATAACTACATTTTAGTCCGTTTCCCCTGCTTTGTTTCTTGACAACCTTTTGATAATGTAAATTTTTAATGGAATTTCAGAGAGATAAGTTTTCCAATGTTTTTTCTTGGTTGTAGAAATAATTGTTTCTACTTTTGGCACAAGGCCAGCAATTATTCCAGTGCATTACTGGTACTTTATTTTATCGACCCCGTAAGGATGAAAGGCAAAGTTAACCTCGGTGGGATTTGAACTCAGAATGGCAAGGGCCGTAACTCTATGCGTCAAAGCATGGCGTCCGACCCTTTACCGATATTGCCAATCCACACCATCTTGGTTGTAGAAATAATATCACGTTCCTATATAAAATCTTTGATAATTTTCATTAAATTGGAAGGCCTGATGAAAAAACAAGTTACTCAGTTTACGTTTAGCCTACTACAATAAAAAGATCGAAAGTATTCAGTAAATGAAAGCATTAACAAACAGAAGTATCTTCATTTCCAATAAACTTTCTATTTTTGGAGGATGTGAGGAAACAGTCTATTAACTAGTACTTTATTTTATTGGCTCTGGGTAGCTAAAAAGTAAGGTCCAGCTCAGCAGGATTTGGAAACAAAATAAATATATGAAGATAAATATATATAACATCTTAACTTTAAAAACAATTCAAACTTCCAATATGTTGAAAATACGCATATATTGGTTTGTTTTTACAATATCCATATCCCAATTTGGGTTGGCTTGCGGACTTACCAACAGAGCATATCATTTTCAAAATCTAATTGTTTTTGTTTGAATAGGCTATGTAGCCGGTAAACCCTAAAGGGACGCAACACAAATCGCTATAAAGTTTCAACAGCCCCTTCCTTCTGTTGTCTGTATCTGTTTATGTATTTACGTGTAGATGTGTGTGTATGCAACTAAAGCATAACGTACGTTACGAATGGACGACTAAATGATTTAAACTTGTATTTTAACAATTGATGGTGGAAAAGATTTCAAATTGTCTTAACTCGGGCCGCAACTCATAGTGTTTGACACTCTTACCGGCTTCATAGCTTCTTCCAATTTTGTTTCGACGAATAAATGGGGATCAATTTATAGAGAAGCACCCGCTGGGGTTCGCTATGAGAATTTGTTTCCTATGATTTTTTTCGTGTTTTCAGCTTATATGACCGCCAACATGCTCGCAGCCGACACCCCCGCCCCGAAAACATGAAAAGACCTAGGAAAAAAAATTTCTCTGTGATCCCCAGCGGGTGGTTATCTAACTCCATTTTCGGAAAAGGGAGTCGGATTTCAGATCGGTTGACAACAAACGAAAAATCCGAAAAAAAAAAGAATTCCCATCGAAGGAATATCCGAGGCTGGGAAAATCTAAGACCCCCCCCCCCATTTTCAGAAAAAAAATCATATCAAATTAGTTGAAAATATACGGAAAAACAAATACCCCTGCCCAGGTCCTTCTTGACACGGCAAAAAGCACCCAGCACACACTGTAAATGTGGTTGGCGTTAGGAAGGGCATCCAACCCTAGAAACCAAGTCAAAATCAGTTCTGTTTGAGTGAGATGCCTCAAAGGACAGCCCTCCCTACCCATGCTAGTTTCGAAGATGGACGTTAAACGATGAGGGTGATGTATATATACGTGGCCTAGTGGTAAGGGTGTTGGACTTACGATCATAATGTCGTGGGTTCCATTCCTGGGTTGTGTAATGTGTTCTTGAGCAAAACACTTCATTTCACGTTGCTCCAGTATACTCAGCTGAAAATGAGTACCAATAGCTGGGGGTTTAACCCTGCGATGGACCGGCGTCCTGTCCAGGGGAGAGTCTTGTACTCTTTCGCTTCATGCCATGAAACCGGGATAAGCACCGGCCAAATGAGCCTTCTGGCTGAAGACAGACTTTAGATAGATATATATATGTAAGGGCATTAACTCTAATATAGCTTTTGTACATGAAATTATATATCTGGCAACATACGGTATGTTTATAAATAAACATTTTGAAAACTGACAGCATAACACCATCTCGTGTGTTCCAAAAGAAGCTAAGTACCGGCAACCAGTGATGATGTCATAATTTCTGACTTTGTTCATTATCAAACTAGTACTGCCGACCACTTACTGTTGGAACATAATATAAACTGTAAATAGCTTCTAAACTATATGTTGTAGGATAGAACAAAGTAGAGACACAAAATAAAAACCCTGTTACAGAGGAGGTCACAGAATGCATCTATTCCATGTACATTTCATATAGACTGTTATGAAACACATTCTATACATTCCTGATATATTCCATAGATGCGTCCATTCCATGCGCATCTCATACAGAATATGAAAACAATTTTCTAAACATTCACAGTATATGTAACTTGCTTGTGTCCACACACACACACCATCCCTTGTGTCCACCCATCATGAAACCTGTCTCATGTGCATGTTTGATGTGTAGGTTCGAACCCAGTCCTTTGGATAGTCAGTCCTGTATCTTATATAACCCTATACATCACAGTCTTCAAGTATTTTATGCAACTTTATGCAAATCCCAATAATGTCCGGGAGGCGTGAACAGATACCCCCTTTTGCATCTTTTTCATGTATACATTCCTTTTTCCAGTATCTTATTTTATTTTATTTGATGTATATACACGCATTTTTATATATGCCCCCCCCCCCCCCGCGTTATATGTGACTAGTTAATGGCTAATATGTAGATACTGCATTTATGCATATTGTGTGTGCACTTTCAGCCTAATATGGGTTGAGCCCAAGCCTCAAGAACGTTGTCTCATAATATTGTATGCGCCATGTGCACAGTTGTGTGGGTATTCATCAAGTATATGCTCTTTTTTGAGAGGTATAGGCATGCCCATGCGCGGGTACATGTATGCATGTGTGTGCACGCATACAGGCACGTGTATGCATGTCCGGGTGTATCTAATTGTATGCATATCTATGTGTAGATTCTCAATTTTTTCATCTGTATATGTGCGCAGCGTCATAGGTATATATGATTCACTGAGTACAGTGTGTGGATATGCGTGTACTTATCAAAAATACCTTTGAAATAACTTTTTTGAAGGGCTCTTCCAAGCATTCTTTTAAAGACGTTCTTTTTATAGGGTTTTCTTTTTGAAATGTGGGTTTTTTAAGGTATTCTGAGGGTGTGTTTTT
>CAXHJY010001208.1:52500-57165 GCA_964016885.1 Eledone cirrhosa
GCCCTTTAAAGTAAGGTAGATGGGTATATTTTAAAGAGGTGTATGTATATGTGCCTTTGAGCACTTAATGGTGTGTTTGTTAAATATTTTACTATAGATATGTGAGGGAGGGAAGCATTTATTTATTTTTAGTGCCTTAAATAAATGCTTCCCTCCCTCACATATCTATAGTAAAATATTTAACAAACACACCATTAAATTTTCGTATTCTACATCCTCCAATATTTCCAACATCATTTCTAAACACAACAACAAAATATTAAATACTAAATCTCTTCCTTCCAATATTGAATCTCATAATAACAATAATAGTACTCCTGACGTCATTGTAAACCCTAGGCTAACTTCTGTAAACCCAAATGCAACGTCAAACACAACTTCGCTAAATGTTCATAATCCAACTCTAAATCAAGAAACTATTATTCCTATTATTCCTATCGCAAACAACTTCTCCAATCCAATTCCTTCTATAGATAACACTAGATCACTCATTAATAATCTCTCTAATTGCAACTGCCGCATTAAAAATAAATGTCCTCTCAACAACCATTGCCTCGATAAAAACTTAATTTATGAATGTAAAATTATAACTAGCACCAACTCCTTCACCTATTTTGGCTCCACTTCCACCTCTTTTAAAGCTCGTCTCTATAATCATCATTCATCTTTCAAATACAAACTTAAAAGAACTAACACTGCTCTCTCAGAACTCATATGGTCCTTAAAAGACAAAAACATTAAATATAACATCTTTTGGAAAAAGATTTCTTCTGCATCCTCGTACTTGAACAGTTCTCTATCTAAAATCTGTAATCTCTGCCTAAATGAAAAATTTACCATTATCTCTAACCTAGAATCCATAATAAATAGACGCTCGGATTTGTTTTCCATCTGCCTTCATAAATTCCATAGAACTTTTCACAAAGTATACAGTTAATATTCAATTCTTTATCAATTTAGAATCTTTTCTCAAAGGCACATATACATACACCTCTTTAAAATATACCCATCTACCTTACTTTAAAGGGCATTATACACTCTATAGTACTCGTTTATTCATTTACCTCATCCTATCTTCTCGTAAAACAATAACATTTGTTTTTGACATTTTGAATATTCATCCGCAATCATTATTATTTTTTTTTTTCCCTCTATCATAAATCTTTTTAATCTCAATTTCATCCTTAATTTATTATTATATATATTTTTTTTAATATATACTCATATATTCTTTAAAATATACCCATCTACCTTACTTTAAAGGGCATTATACACTCTATAATACCCGTTTACTCATCACCCTCATTATATCTCTTCGTAAAACAATAACATTTGTTTTTGACATTTTGAGTATTCATCCGCAATCATTATTATTTTTTTTCTCTCTATCATAAATCTTTTTAATCTCAATTTCATCCTTAATTTATTATTATTATTTTTTTCTCCCCATCAACGAACTCATTATTAATACATATGAATTCAATATAAATTTTTCTCAAATCCTATACATAAACTTTTTCTCTTTGCTAATTTTAAGATTCCTACATTTCTCCTTTTGAATATTCACCCACAATTATTATTTTTTTTTCTCTCTATCTCCATACATAATCTCCCTTCGTTATTTTTTTCTCTCTATCTCCATACATAATTTCCCTTCGTTAATTTTCAAATTCCTTTAATTTATACATTATCTTCCAACGGTTCCCAACCTCTCTATATTAAAACATTATATCTTTTTCTCAGTTATAAAAACTATCTCTTTCTCTCTATCACCCATCTCTCCCTTTCCACCTTCACTCTCATCTCCTCCCTTTTTTTCATCCTTTCCACCCCCACCCCTCCCTAAATATAATATATTTTTTCCTCGCACATATCCTCCCTTCGTTTATTTTCAAAATTTTTAATTTATACAGTATCTTCCAACGGTTTTCAACCCCTCTATATAAAATATATCTCCTCTCTGTTATAAAAACTATCTCTTTCTCTCTATCACCCATCTCTCCCTCTCATCTCCTTCCCTTTTCATCCTTTTATCTCCCCCCCTCTCTAAATAAAATATTTTTCCCAATATCACACATCAATCTAAAACCACTTTTCATATGTTGATTTAAAACTGCACTATCAACAAGTGTTTTTTTTAGCCTTCATATCATGTTCTCCTGTTTTATCTGATGAAAACACAAATATTATTGTTTGATGATGTTTGTTTTTGAAATGCGCATAATAAAATATATTGAACTCCTTTAACCATCTTTTGATCTTATATTATATATATATGTATATATATATGTATATATATATATATGTATATATATATGTATATATATATGTATATATATATATATATGTATATATATATGTATATATATGTATATATATATGTATATATATATATATGTATATATATGTATATATATATATGTATATATATATATATATATTATGTCAGGTCACCAGTTGGTGCTACTGGTAACATGTATCCCAGTACAACCTGTCTCATGGTCGGGTCGTTGGCGACTAAACTGGCAACCCCACCAAGGTTTCTTGGTGAGGAGGGTGACTTTGGACATCCTGCAGGACTAAAAACAAAATCTGTCAAAGGGCAAGGGAGCTCTTAAGACTCAATAGCCATCCAAAATCACCGGGAGAGATGACCCCTTAGCCTTTGTCAAGGCAGAATTCTAGGAGAAGGAAAACTCTGATATAACACCTGCAACCCTGATGGTATCCAATGATGTTGACTTGTTCTTCTTTTTGGTAAATATCATCTTGGTTAAGAGAGTGGGACTGGCTTTGTGCAGTGCCTTTGCTCACTATAAAAGCTTCACAGCACAGGCATTGCTTTGTATCTGGAGATCTCTCTGCACTTGTCATCACATGGTACCATGGGCCCTGCACTATGTGTCAATAATGGTCACAAGTGTAGTCTTTGTACCAGAGTTTTCAAGTCGCTGGCTGGACTAAAAAGTCACATTCGTTCAGCGCATCGGTAGGGGTTCTCCTACATGGATATAAAGTAGTGGCCGTACTCGAAAACGAGTTGGCAGCCACCATATATATATATATGTATATATATATATATATATATATATATATATGTATATATATATATATGTATATATATATGTATATATATACAGCCAAAGTCAGTAGTGGAGTCCCACAAGGCACTGTGTTGGGCCCACTTCTCTTCATCATCTATATTAATGACATCACTGACATCATCAAACACAGCAACATTAAAATTTTCGCTGATGATTCCAAGCTCCAAAAGGTCATCAATGGCGTGGATGACCGGATAAGCCTTCAGTCAGACCTACTGGCTGTTACCCAATGGGCAGAAAAGAACAACATGTTACTGAACGAAGACAAATTCGAACTGATCCACTTTGGAAAAGAGGATGCTCTGAAACTCCCGTACTCCCTTCACTCCGGGGAAACTCTCGTGGCATCTAACAACATCAGAGACTTGGGAGTAACCGTGGACAGCAACATAAGCTGGACCACGCATATAAGCAGCAAAGTTGACATGGCCCGCAGAATGTGTTCCTGGATCCTCAGAACCTTCCAGTCGAGAGATTCCCGCACCATTATCCTTCTCTTCTCTACTTTCGCCCGACCACACCTTGAATACTGTTGTCCACTGTGGTCTCCCCACACGAAACAAAGTATCATGAAACTTGAAGCTCCTCAAAGGGCAATCACGAAAAAGATAGATGGCATGTCAGACCTTGACTACTGAGGTTGATTAGAAAACCTGAAACTTTACTCACTCCAACGTCGCCGTGAGCGTTATATTATCTGCATGATGTGGAAAATGTTCCATCATCACTGCCCAAATGATGTTGGCATCGCCTGCAAGATACACCCAAGGCTTCGGCCCCGTGCTATCCGTCCCATTCAAAAATCTAAATCGCAACTCATAACAACAATACGGCACAATTATTTCACCTCAATCGGCCCTGCTCTCTTCAACATCACACCAGGACACGTCAAAACAGAAACTGACCACACAAAATTCAAGAAGTCTTCGGACAAATTCCTCCAAGTATTCCCGGACAAACCACCCACACCCGGATATGTCTCCGCAAGCAGTAATTCTCTTCTCGAATGGGCCATGGTGCCCAAATCCTGAATTGAAAGACTTCGCCAGGTGGTGCTATTAAGTTAGATATGGCCTGGGCCAATACTGGCCAAAACATTTCAAAGTGATTCAAAGTTATGTATATATACATATGTTTATATATATAAATACATATGTATATATACATATAGATATATATATATATGTATATATACGTATATATATATATATATATATATATATGCATGTATATATATGTATATATACATATGTATATATATATGTATATTTATATATGTATATATATGTATGTATATATATGTATATATACATATGTATATATATATATGTATATATACATATGTATATATATATATATATGTATATATATATATGTATATATATGTATGTATATATATGTATGTATACATATGTATATGTATATATATGTATGTATATATATGTATATATATATGTATATATATATATATATGTATATATATGTATGTATATATATGTATGTATATATATGTATGTATGTATGTATGTATGTATATATATGTATGTATATATATGTATGT
>CAXHJY010001209.1:7500-15000 GCA_964016885.1 Eledone cirrhosa
TTTAATAGTAGCCCATATGTATACTATAAGAAGAAATATTTCACTTAGAGAGAGGCTATGTATTCACCCCACTTGCTAGAAATAGCAGCCAAATCTCCTTTAAAGCTAAGGACACTTTGGATAATAAAGCAGTCCGGCGTATGTGGTTCAGAAAGAAAAGACGCGGTCGGCAACGCCTTAAAGGCAATCGATCATGGGCCTGTTGAATAATAAACAAAGTTTCTCTTTGGTGTCAAGTAAAATTTAGTGATGAAGGTTAAACACAAGCTGTTGATTCTGTTTAGATGAGGACTTTGGTAATGACTTTATTGCTTTGCTAATAGGAAAAACATATATTCTGATGTAAGAGGGGGTAAGCTAGTGATCGTATGGTGTAGAATTTCATGATTAAAATATTGAAGTGAATTAATTACAATTAGCAAATAATTAAAAAATGGACGCTTTTATATATGTTAGTTCGCACGTCTGTGTATATATATATATATGCATATGTAATTTCTCACACAGACACACAGTCACACAGTATATATATATATATATGTGTGTGTGTGTGTGTGTGTGTAAATATATCTATATGTACATACAAATGTAAATTTATGTGTATATATATATATGTATATCTATGTGTATACGTATGTATATATATATGTGCGTGTGTGTATTTATGTATATATATATGTGTGTGTGTGTATATATATCTATGTATATGTGTGTATATATATATATATATATATATATATATATATATATAAGATATTACCTCCGACGGGACACGAACCCGCAATCCCCGGCTTAGGAGGCCGGTGCCTTATCCATTGTTCGTCTCTCAGAGGCCACTGGTTCACTGCCCCTAAACACGCTGTGACTTCTCTCTCCCACGTGTAGCTGGACAGTCAATTGTAAAATTCTCTTAGTGTTGTCTGAAATGTATAGCCTTACACACGCTGATGAACCGAGACTAGACCATTTCTTTCAACAAATTTTTTGGTGAAACATATCTTTGGATTTGTACGTGTGTTATATAGTTATAAAGGTATTTATTTACGCTTTAATTTATATTTTTAATTATCGTGTCTATAGTCTGCCTTTCATAGGTTATAGATTCCATACACTGGTGGTTTTTTTCCCTGTATTATTGATAACGCACTGTATATCTCTCTCTGGTGTGTTACCTTCTCAACATATTGTATTTTAAAGAGCTCAGGATCACTTCTCCTTTGAGCACATTATTTACAGGGAATAACGAGGGCCTATGCCTCATTTAATTTATCGGTATATATATATATATATATATATATATATTTGTATGTATGTATGTATATGTGTATAAATATATATAATACGTGAATGTATATGGAAATAGAAACTGCTATTCTTTCACCTACTCACATATACACACATAGACATGTACACATATACACACATAGACATGTACACATATACACACATAGACATGTACACATATACACACAAATGTGAAGCCATAGCGGCCTGGCTAACTAGTTCGTTTAGCAACCTCGTGTCTCCGAGTTCAATCCAAAGGCATGCTTTCTACCATTGCTTCGACTTACTTTCTGCTTAGATCCCAAATATCAATACTAGAGTCTCTGGTTATGACATCTCGATAGGAAACTTACGGTATTTTTGGCTTTTGACAAATGTCGGTTTGCAAAGCACCAAAGGAGACACCGCTTTATTTGAGGCACAATTTCAATGAGGCGCAAATCTCAGCCTCCTCTTTCACACAATATCAGAAATACGAGGGTTGAAACATCGTATAAAGTCTTATGTCGGCCGAAGCTTCTGTTATGAAGTAGAATATCAATAGTTACTTCTCACAAAATGGTGGAAATGTTTTTCTTACATTGACTATTGTTGTCATTATTGCTGTAGTGGAGGGCGGTGGATTGGCAGTATCGGTAGCGGGTCCGATGCCATGCTTTGCAGCAAAGAGTTACGGCCCTTTATGGTCTGAGTTCAAATCCCGCCGAGGTTAACTTTGCCTTTCATCCTTACGGGGTCGATAAAATAAAGTACCAGTAATACTCTGGGATAATTGCTGGCCTTGTGCCAAAAGTAGAAACAGTTATTATAGTTGTAGTTTATCCCCAGGTCATTACTAAAGGAGCTGACCTGTAGCTCGTAGATATTTGACTCAACAACCAGGCCGCGAAGTCCACAAACCGAGTGGAAGCTGTTTATCATGGGAAAGGTTATCTAATACTAATTGTTATCAAACAGTTATTGTGATTAAAATGAGTAGCTTCTGAACACAGCAAGGGTGTTGTTATAGTCGCTGGTTGATGTTATTTATCGCTTATTGTTATCAAAAATGCTGCGTCATAATTTAATCACAATAAGCAACTTTCATTGTATAATATACTTCACACTATTTGAACAACATGCAGTAAGTTACAATAAAGTGATGTATCACTATAGGGGTTAGACCGTCAATCCGGGTACGTTGTAGTCTCTCTATTGTTCTGGTTAGTCTTAACCGGGCCAAAACATTTCAGCTGTGATCATGTGGGCTTTGTTGTGGACAGGGTGCACCTAAACCATGTTAAACCATTTATCTTTTTCTTCTAAACAGTAGGGTGATATTTGTTAAGGATTTCTATGGTATTTCTTGCAGGTCAAGCAACCACGTGGAAGTTATATCATTGATCAGTCTGTAAACAGGTATATTATCTACTTCATTGTTCAACACACACACACACACACACACACACACACACACACACACACACACACACACACACACATGTATCTATATATATATATATATATATATATATATATATGTGTGACTCTGTAGCTCGTTGAGAATGTTCAACGGACTCCAATTTGATGAAAGCCTACTACAAGTTTTATATATATATATACTGTGTATATATATATATATATATATATATATATATATATATATATATGTATATGTATATATATATATATATATATATATATATATATATATATATATATATATATATTAGTGAAAAAGAACAAAGGAACTATTATGACATTATAACAAGTTTATTGCCGACAGCCGTTTCGTCCGACCCCATGGTGGGACTTATCAAGGCATATAACATGTGATTGCAAGATCATTGTTTACATCAACGTATCACTCAAGGCTAGCAGTTTGAAATTGTTGTATACATCAGCAACTCCGCTTTAAGGGGGGGGGGAGGCTCTTTTATATTAGTTGTCGGGGTCAGGGATTGAAGTTTAAAAATTAGACAAAAATATATAATTCACGCATCAACATTAAACCAAGAGACTTGGGGTCCCGTAGAAGCACCTCAGAAAATCCCTCAATGAGTGCATAAAGCTTACAGGCTCCAATACACCTATTAGTCTAGAAGAAAATTAAGAGGCTAATAAAATAAGAAAATAAAAATATAAAGTTTCCCTAAAAAATATATAGAGTTCCTATGAAATTTCTTATAGAGAAAAAAATTTTTTTCCGAAAGAAAAAAACCTTCCCCCGAGATCACGTTTACAAAATTCAGAAAACTGAATTGAAAACTAGGTTGAAAGAAACTAATCAATTAGAGGTTAATTCAGAGAGCCTTCCATAAATCTCTCAGAAAAGGCCCCTTTACTATCTCCAATAGGAAGTTCTTCCGAGAGACCCTTCGAAGAATTAAAATTTTAGAGAGCCTTTGAGGATAAATATAAAAACGAATTGAGGAAAATTATACATTAAAAGTTAAAATATATTTCTGCTCTGCGTATACGCATAGAGCTTAACTAGCTACCGTCACATATTTGGTAAGTCAGACGTGATCATCGCGATTCACATACGTCCTACCATACATCTTACTTATATATATATATATATATATATATATATATATATATATATATATATATATATATATAGAGAGAGAGAGAGAGAGAGAGAGAGAGAGAGAGATAGAAATTGAGTTCAATACTATTTCCCTTTAATGGTTCTAATGGAATGCGATTTTGATGAGGACGGGATCTGAATACAGTGAACAGAGGATGAGAGCAAGGTGGGTTCATTGATGACTGGTGTAGAGCTAAAGATCAACAAGCGAACGAGGTCGCTTTCCCTGTTAGATATAACAGCTACATTTCTACAAATTACTGCCTACTGTCTTTAAAAACGAAGGACAGATTGTATAGTGTGGTCGCAGACATTCTAGAACACCTTTCATGTAAGGTTAATGTAAAACCTCTCATTAGGTGATATTTCTGGCAGGTAAGATAGTGTATCACTTCGTATTCTGTTGTCGATAATATATATGTAACCAGTAATACACTGAGGTAAGATTTAATTGACGAAAGACCTTCCTAAGTTTCAATGTAAGAGATGTTTATTTTTCAGATTGTAAAAGACTTACGTGAGAAGAAGACAATAATAGCAACAAAAAGTAGAATTAATTTCTTCCCTTATTTTTATGTTTTATCTGCCGTTCTCCATTTTTGCATCTTTCTTTTTTTTTTTTTTACTATCATTGTTTTTTCCACCTCCTGTTTCTTCTTTTTGTCCCTTCTTTTCCTTACAATCTCTTTTACTAGCTATGAGTATATATATATATATATATATATATATATATATATATATATAATCATATTCATGTATATATATATATATATATATATATACATGTGTGTGTGTCAACCACCGTAGCGTTGCCACCTTCGTACTACAGCAACCGTAACAACCACTACCCCTATCTATCTACCTATCTATCTATCTATCTATCTATCTATCTATCTATCTATCTATCTATCTTTCTCTCCATTTTTCTTTCTTCATCCTTCATTCTTGTACAATGTTTCTTCTTTATTTATTTCATATTGTCCATTCATTCTTTCCTTCAAATTTTTTGCCCAGTTTCCAACTTCCTTTCCAAAATGTATATTTTGCCTTCGGATTTAGGGGGGAAAACATCTTTTTTCAAAAAGAAACAAAAAACGCCATGAAAAAACAAACAAAATGAACAGAAGTTGCTTATTCAAAGAATAGAAGAAAACAAAAAAAGTGAAGTAAAAACAGCAGCAACAACAACAATAACACCAAAGAGTGTATGTGTTGTCATATTATTATTATTTATTTATCTAGTTAAGCATTTGTTCATTTGTTTGTTAGTAAAAATTACTAAATCTTTTGTTTATCTAACATTTTCAACTTTGTTTAAGTTGGCATTAGAGATTCTGTGAATTCTATCTGTGGCATGAACTTTCTGGAATAATTTTAGATCACAACCTTTAGGTTGGGAAGGAATTTTTGTTTTATGTGGAACTCCTCCTACTTTTTACCACTACCACAACTACAACCACAGCTACTGGCACCAACACTGTTTCACAGAGAAGGAGAACCGATTCCGATTCTGAGATTCTTTTGAATGGGTGAAAGAGGGTGTGGAGTGGAGTGAGATAAAGAGATAAAGAGAGGGAGAGGGAGAAAGAGAAAGAAATGGAGAGAGAAGAAAAGAAAGAAAGGGAGAAAGAGAAGGAGAGAATGGGATGTACAGAGAGAGAGAGAGAAAGAGAGGGAGAAAGAGAAGAAGAGAATGGGGTGTACAGAGAGAGAGAGAAATAGGAGGAGAGAGAGAGAAAAAAGAGAGGGAGAGAGAAAGAGAAAGAGAAAGAGGGGGAGGAAGAAAGTGAAGGAGAGAACGGGGTGTACAGAGAGAGAGAGAGAGAGAGAGAGTGAGGGTGTATATATAGAGAACGCCAGAAAGCGGCTGAGAGTAAAAAGTGCAGGGAGCATGGGTCCCAAGTATTTAACTGATAATTTATCAATAAAATATAAAGTCAGCTTCAGCAGGATTTGAACTCAGAAGAGTGGGGAAAGATTATCTCGCGTTATTATCCGAGACTACAACGATGTTGCCAATGACTACAAAATACCGAAAGTAAAAAGAAAAAAAGGAAACTCTCCTCCTTCTCTTCTATACGAGTTATGACAGGAATTTCATAGTGACGCTCTTTCACTTAGTTATTGTTGTTTTTGTAAGTTACTAGCGACTTAGATGGGATTTGGAGATAATTGACATGTAAACTAGTGTTACTTTTGTTGTTGTTGATGATGATGATGGTGGTGGTGGTGGTGATGATGATGGTGATGATGATGGCGATGGTGATGATGATGGTGGTGGTGGTGGTGGTGAGGGTGGTGGTGAGGGTGATGGTGATGGTGTTGGTGTTGGTGGTGGTGATGATGGTGATGATAATGGTGATGATGATGATGATGATGGTGGTGGTGAGGGCGGTGGTGATGGTGATGGTGTTGGTGTTGGTGTTGGTGTCGGTGATGGTGATGACGATGGTGATGATGATGGTGATGGTGATGATGATGATGGTGGTGGTGGTGGTGAGGGTGGTGGTGATGGTGATGGTGTTGATGAGGATGATGATGATGGTGGTGGTGAGGGTGATGGTGATGATGGTGGATGGTGATGATGAGGATGGTGTTGTTGTTGCTGTAGTTTCGTTTATTGTTTGTGCGATTTGCATGATTGAAAAAAAAAAAGAAACGGATCCCCATATACATATATAAACATACGTACATACATGAATTTATGTATATATGTATACATATAAACATACACAGAGGCACGCACACACACACATATATCACGATTTTCTTGATGGATTCTTCTGAATATATATATATATATATATATATATATATATATATATATATACATATATATATATATATATATATATATAGGAACGAGTAGGACCCCGACGGCTGAGCTCAAGCCGTTTCGACGGCTAATTCTGGGTCCAGAATTAGCCGTCGAAACGGCTTGAGCTCAGCCGTCTGGGTCCTACTCGTTCCTATTACCCACTCTACTACTCTAAGTATTGAGTACTTTGGTGCGTTATGGTCCACCTGGTTCCTTACCACATTTCCTTCGTTATATATATATATATATATATATATATATATATATATATATATATATATATATATATATATATATATATATATATATATATGCCTTTCATAGGTTATAGATTCCATACACTGGTGGGTTTTTTCCCTGTATTATTGATAACGGACTGTATATCTCTCTCTGGTGTGATACCGTTTCAACATATTGTATATATATATATATATATATATATATATATATATATATATATATATATATATATATGACTAGCGAAAAGGAGAACATTTCTGTTGAACTAAGAGGAATCTTCAGATACATCACCCTGACTATAACTTTAGATCTGTACCTTTGATTATTGGGGCTCTTGGATGTTACTAACTGCCTCAATACAAATCTTGAGAAGCTGCGTTTCACAGTACCCAGAATGAGCACGGCCAGTTAGGAAGTTTTAAGTACAGTCCAATGATGGAACTGTAAAGATATGTAAAACATTTCAGAGTTAAAGTTGCCACGATGGCCTTAAATACGTGAGGCGCTGTTGACTGTGTTGAAGAGAGGAACATGATTAAGTATGAGGCCTTGGCAGATTGTTCTTTTAGTGCCAGTGGCTGTTGTA
>CAXHJY010001209.1:27500-35000 GCA_964016885.1 Eledone cirrhosa
CAACCACTACCACCACAACCACTACCACCACAACCACTACCAGCACAACTACTACCACCACAACTACTACCACCACAACCACTACCACCACAACCACTACCACCACAACCACTACCACCACAACCACTACCACCACAACCACTACCAGCACAACTACTACCACCACAACTACTACCACCACAACCATCATCTCACTATCATCTCCAAATATATCTCTTACACGTACTTCCCCCACCACCACGCCTTCGAAAACTACCTCCCACCACCACCATCACCACTACCATCACCACCATCAGCAACACCACCCTCACCACAATCATCACTGCCACTCTCACCACCATCACCGCAATCATCACTGCCACCCTCACCACCATCAGCAACACCACCATCACCGCAATCATCACTGCCACCCTCACCACCATCAGCAACACCACCATCACCGCAATCATCACTGCCACCCTCACCACCATCAGCAACACCACCATCACCGCAATCATCACTGCCACCCTCACCACCATCAGCAACACCACCATCACCGCAATCATCACTGCCACCCTCACCACCATCACCGCAATCATCACTGCCACCCTCACCACCATCAGCAACACCACCATCACCGCAATCATCACTGCCACCCTCCCCTCCACCACCAAACCACCACACTGCCCGCATCGTTGCATTGTCAAGACGACAAAGAATGTTGCTGAGTCCACTCCGATTATAATAAAGATGAAGGCTGGTTGACCTGAGTGAGTAATCCGGTAGTCGTATTATTGTTCCGGTATTGTTTTCCACCTGACACCGGTTCCTTATACCTAGTCTTTAAAGGGAATTATTCTTCTACTTCGGCGTTGTTTGATTGTAATGACAGGACGTGGCTCTTGTTTTCTGACAGATGTTCATACACACATACACACATGGGCACACACACACACATGCTCCCAATATATATATATATATATATGTGTGTGTGTGTGTATATACATATATATATATATATATATATATATATATATATATATATATATATATATATATATATATATATATATATATATGTATATATATATATATATATATATATATATATATATATATATATATATATATATATATATATGTGTGTGTGTGTGTATATATATATATATATATTTATATATATATATATATCTGTATATATATATATCTGTGTGTATACATATATATATATATCTGTGTGTATACATATATGTGTGTATATATATATATATATATATATATATATATATATATATTAAATTCGAGACCTACATTTTTTCGAATTGTGTAGGGAGACAGATACCTTCACCTAAGAATACCGGTCGCTCTCCGACAGGTTTTCAGTGGAGCCCCTAGCAGTGGAGACTTCTGGTGTCCTTGGCCCCTGGAGCCACCTCCCTACTCACCAGTTTGGTAGTGATGGATAGTGAGAGGGAATGAAAGAGAGAGAGAGTGTTGTTTGCTAGATATAGAGAGGGGGTAGTTTGGAGGTAATTGATATAGAGAGTGGTGTTGGAAGAGAGTTCCGTGTAGTAGATATAGAGAGGGGGGAGAGTTTGATGTGAATTGATATAGAGAGTTCCGTGTACTAGTACATGTTTTGGTAGTTTCTCCCCAAACTACCAAAGCAGACAGCTATCTGGATATCTCTACAACTTATGTACATCTTATGTTTATCGCATGTCCAAGTTTTCTGTTCATTTCAGAGTACAAAGAACTAAACTAATCACTACAACTAAATTGAACAAATTTGGCACCCCAATACAGAAATGCTTTCACCGCCCGTGGAGTGTGTCTCTGTGGTTTGTGTCTTTGTGTGTGTGTGTGTGTGTGTGTGTGTGTGTGTGTGTGTGTGTGTGTGTGTGTGTGTGTGTGTGTGTGTGTGTGTGTGTGTGTGTATGTATGTGTGTGTGTGTATACGCATATAAGCGCTTTTTATCGTTTTGTTTATGTACCCCCAAAATTATTATTCATCAAGAGTTTCTCGGTTTGTGTCTTGAAAATAGAGACATGGACGTGACAGTACGTCTGGATTAGCCTCTGTATTTGAACATCCTACCTCACATTAGCACAACTTAAAGGTTTTATTAATGTTATTGAGTTAACACTGACAATTACAGGTAAAGAGGCTTCTATTTGGTGTTTAGTCATGAAAACCGCCTTCTTTCTAAACTGTCAACTTTAGAAACTATTATTTTGCGTATCTCGAATGATACTTATTCGTCAGCATACCCTTCTTCTTCTTCTTCTTCTTCTTCTTCTTCTCCTGGGAGGGGGGGGGGGCAGAACCTTCAAGTGGCTCTTATTAGAAGCAATTGTCTAGTGATGCTGGAGTTGTGAAATCTTACAATAATTTCAATTCTTTTTATTAATAACTGCATTGTTTCCTTCCAGGGACAATGTTGAAAAATAAACCTCATTTGATCATTCCATGAGAGTATCTTGGTCAGCCTATGAACCTTTCATCCAACACTTGTAATTCTCAAGCAGAAGTTAGCGTGGAACAACATATAATGTAGCCCAAAAGTCACTAGACTATTTCTATGTATTATATATGAAAATGGTCCAGTTAGTTTTGAGCCCAGCTATGAATTCTAGATACAACAAATACGATATTTCTCCGGGCAGCTTTCACCTATTTCATTTCACTCATAAGGTTTGTGTCATTCGTAAAACCTTGCCTAAGATATCACGCAGTGAGATCGAATCCGAGACGTACGGCACCACTGGATATAATAACCGCCATCTTGAAAGAAATATTGATATATAATTATTTACATGTGTAGATGTGTATGCGTGTATGCGTATATGTGTGTGTATGTGAATGTGAATGTATTTTTTAATGTATTTCATTATTCGTAGATTTTTCCCAGCATATATCACAAAACACTCCACCCCAATCCTAAGAAAAAAACATTTCGAAAAACTAAAATAAAACAACGAAGAAAAAAACAATAAAAAAAAACTGAAACAAAACAAAATGTTTCTTGTTTTTTGATAAAAGAGAAATCTGGACTTTCTAACATCAGAGATACAAGACCGGGCATTCCGGTAATTAATCAATAAATATATTGCTTGATTTGCATCGAAAGTCCATTAAATAATCGATTTCTTGTTATGAAAATAGATTTGGTACTTATCTGTGAGTAGTTAGTTGCGTTTTCTTTAAAAGTTTATACACACACACACACACACACACACACACACACACACACACACACACACACACACACACACACACACACACACACACACACACACACACACACACCCACACACACACACACACATATATATATACTTTATATACACAAACAAAATAAAGAGGGCGTTAAAGAGAATTATGACCAATGAAACTATATATGTATGTGTTCGTGGATGTGGGTGTGTATGTGTCTGCAAATAAGTTTGTATGTATGTATGTATGTATGTATGTATGAATATGTTTATATTGCATATATGCAAGTTTCTATATATCTTTCTGTTTTTTTTTACTTCTCTCTCTCTCACACAAACACATACGCGCATAAACATACACTATCACACACACACACACACGCACACACACACATATATATATATATATATATGTTTTATATCTACGACTGAAGTGGCTCTGGGCTTGGTCCAACAGCGAGGCACCATCCGCAAAGGTTATCTCTACATATAGTTGGCCAACGTTTTGTGAGTGAGCTTCGTAGACAGTAACTATGTTTTATCCGGTCATATATATATACTTATATATATATATATATATATATATATATATATATATATATATATATAGAGAGAGAGAGAGAGAGAGAGAGAGAGTGTGTGTGTGGTGGTGGAGAATGACGTTTCGGGCATAAGCCCTTCATCAGGAGAAAAGTGGTAAGGAAAAGAGTTCCGAGGGCGTGAGGGGGAGTGGTGGAAAGACATTAAAAGAGGGGGGGGGTCAAAGGGAAGAAAATAAAGTAAAAAGAGGGTAATATATATTTATATATATATATATATATATATATATATA
This sequence comes from Eledone cirrhosa, assembly GCA_964016885.1. Classification (NCBI taxonomy): domain Eukaryota; kingdom Metazoa; phylum Mollusca; class Cephalopoda; order Octopoda; family Eledonidae; genus Eledone; species Eledone cirrhosa. The sequence continues at coordinate 31,528 of CAXHJY010001209.1, forward strand.
TATATATACACAAATTTAAAACGATATACGAAAAAACAACCAGTATCATGTACATATGTATAATGATAAATAAATTACTCGTATACACACACACACACACATACACACACACATATATATATATATATATTATATGTATATATATATATGTATATATACATATATATGTGTGTGTGTGTGTGAGCGTGTGTACTTAAATTTAATTTAATATCCTACATGCAGTCTAGTTCTTTGTGGAATTAATTTTTGTAAGTTCCCGTTAAAGAGCAACAGAATCCATGTATCTTATATTCACATGGATTTAGTGACATACTGAAGCAATGTGTTGAATGCTAGTTCTTCCTCTAGTTTATAACAACTTCTCTATAGACGTGCAGTTAGAATAAAGAGGTATATATAGACATAACGAAGTACTGATAGGCGGATGGCCATAGCTATGGCTTGTATATACAGGGTTGAATACCACTTTCAGCACATTGTATTGTGTCTGTGGTTACTACAATGCATGTTGTCAGGACACTTTTGTTCTGATCGATCGACAAGATCGCAGACCTCATTTGCTTGCCTAGTGGGGTGAGCCTGGTCAAATCGGACCAAGGAAACAATGTTTCCATTGGTCTTTCCATTGCTGATACTATCTACCGGTCGCAACTCTTTGGCAGAAAGAACAACGTCGAAAATAAAGTGTCTTGCTTAAGGACACAACGTATCACCCGGTCCAAGAATTGAACTCGCAGCCTCACGATTGTGAATCCAACTCTCTAACCACGAAGCCACGCGCCTTCACTAAGTCACGGGCCTTCACTTTCAGGAGATCCATATACTCTGATGTATCCAGAGCGCTATGTTTTAGGCAGAAAGCTCTGAAATAGCCCGAGTCCCTAACTGCAATGCAGTAATAGAGCAGAGTCAATTCATTTATGATAGGTACCCTGCCATCAACACCTGCACTTGAATCTGTTGCGAGGGCAGGTTTAATCCTTGTGTTCCTGTGGTCATGAATCTTGTTATATTTACACCAATCTAAAATCCGGTGGTGCTGGTGTTGTTTTCTTTTATTGTGCTTTTAACTTAGCGTTTCGACAAACAGAGATCAATAGAAACATGTAGAAGAATAAAAGAATGTCCATTCACACTTGTTCCTCTAAACACTCACATAACATTACATACACACACACACTAACACTCACACATGCCAAACATACACACACACATTCACACTCAGACAGGCCGCTATTACTATCACAACCACCAACAACAACCACAACTACTGACAGCTGCACCACCACCACCACCACCACGGGTACCAGCACCAATACCCCACCATCCCTCACCTCCACCAGCACCACCAGCACCACCACCACCACCTCAGCAGCCCCGCCCTCTATATCCGGGGACGTCACTAAGACAACCTCATTATTTAATGAACTCTATATGACATGCTTCCATTAACGAAGGAAACAATATAAATATATGGCCTCTGGTTACTGTGTGGTGACATGTGATAATTGTAGTGGTGGTGGTGGTGGGGTGGGGTGGGGGGTCATGATCGTAGTGGTGGTGGTGGTGCTGGTGGTCATGCTCGTAGAAGTGGGGGGAGGTGGTGGTGGTGGTGGTCATGCTCGTAGAAGTGGGGGAGGTGGTGGTGGTGGTGGTGGTGGTGTTCATGCTTTTGGTGGAGGTGGTGTTTGTATTGGTGTTGTTAAGGAGAGGGTTGTGTTGATAATGTTATTAGTTGTGGTGGAGGTCATGTTTGTGGTGATGGTGGTGATAGAGTTGTGAGTGTTTGTGATGGTTATAATGGAGGTTGTGATGGTTTGTGTGATACTGTTGTTGTTGGTGACGGTGGTGGTGGTGATGGTACCTAATTAGTAGTGGTGGCAATAATTGTCGTAATTTTAATGTTTTGTCCCCATGTCACTATGGAATGAGTAGCCAGCTTTATGACCAATGCCGTTCCAAATGTGACCAACACGACACTAATGCACTTAAGATAACATTATCCCATACGCCCCTTCTTTCTAAAGTGTTAATGTATGGCTTGAGTGAAAATTTGGCTGCAACTTCTAGCAGGTTACATCGCTACAGGGTGGCTCCTTTTTCCAGTTAGTAGCATTTGTTTTAAAACCCTAAATCAGCCTGACATTTTCTTTGTATATGAAGAAAACCCTGGACCACATTAACCAGTATATCTTTCTTTAAAAGAGGGGTAAGGTGTTATTCGAGGGAGAAGTAGCTACTATTTCTAGTAGTGATATATGGTAGCTAGCGATTTAACATGGTTTCCATATTTAACCTGTGACCCTGTTCAATACAACCCCTAGTATCTGGGTGTCTTTCGTTGATTCTACACTGCTGTAACCAGGGCCTCGGGGAACTAAATGTCTGGCATTTACTTTTGGTGTTTGAGCACACCTTTTAGACATATTGAGGCTGTATATGGAGAAGCTATTTTATGAGTGTGTGCGTGTGTGTGTGGGGGTGAGTGTGTGCGTGTTTGTATGTTTGTGTGCGTATTTGTATTTGTTTGTGCGCATGTTTGAGAGAGAATGTGTGTGTGTGTGTGTTTGATGTATGTGTGGGACTATATAGGTGTATCTGTGTGTATGTGTATTTTATGTTTATCTGGATGGGGCGGGAAGTATAATGTTCTTAAAATACCATTGTATTAGTACTCTACAATGTTATAAATAAGTCTATGTGGTACAGGTTGATTAAACCAGTGCTGACAGATATTATACGGATTGAGTTTACAATTATAAGAGATACAATAGCAATGGATTTTATATGAAACCAACGCCATTACCTCACCTACTTATTACACCCAGCCTCAAACATTTCACTTTCTGTTCTTCACCCAGCTACTAATAACTGTTTCTACTTTAGGCACAAGGCCAGCAATTTGAAGGTGGAGGAGAGTACATTACTGGTACTTTATTTTATCGACCCCGTAAGGATGAAAAGCAAAGCTAACCTCCGCGGGATTTGAACTCAGAACATAAAGGGCCATAACTCTATGCTGCAAAGCATGGTGTCTGACGCTCTACCGATACTTCCCAATCCACCGCCCTCACCTAGCTACTACTAACCACAAGGAAAACAAACACCCACTACAAATTCTTCCTCAACTACCAGTTCAATATCTTATCACACTCACACGAGGAGCCAAGAGTCTCCAGATATAGAAGTAGATGTATATTGAATAATAATATTACCTAGTTGAGTAACTAATGATGGGGAGTAAGACAGGGTGGTCAAAATCTGGAATGTCTTTCATCATAGTACTGTTCTATGATGGTTGTCTCAAGGCTAATCAACAACAACAACAGCAATAACAACAATAACATGTTTCACATCAATAAACAGGTGACAAAAACTCTCACAAAACTACTGTCACGAGAGAGGATTGCAATTGGCAGAATTTGACAACAATTCAATCACTAACTCATAAATGTTATCCAACCATCTTGCTC
>CAXHJY010001209.1:47500-52500 GCA_964016885.1 Eledone cirrhosa
TATGTAGGTAGGCACTTATAAATCATCAGTGGATGCCCGACATATATATATATATATATATTTAATTAGATAATTAGAAAATGAACAGCGCAATATATAACTACTCCATTACCAAAGGTTTCTGGACCCTCAACAGAGACGTCTGAAACCGTTCATCAGAACCTGATTCTGATGAGCGATTTCAGACTTCTCTGTTGAGCTCGCCTGTCTTCGTGAAGCCTCTGGTAAATGGAATAATTGTCTCATGATGTTTATTACATAATTAAATAGCTCTGTAGCATACATAGAGCACTCTCCTTTCCCTTACCCTTCCTACGGAAATACTTCATATATATATATATAACGAAGGAATTGTGATAAGGAACCAGATGAACCATAACGCACCAGACTACTCAATACTTAGGGTAGTAGAGTGGGTAATAGGAAAATGTTCAAGACCCCGACGGCAGAGCTCAAGCCATTTCGACGGCTATTTCTGGACTAAATTAGAATTTTTAGGCTAAAAATTCTAATTTAGTCCAGAAAAAGCCGTCGCAACGGCTCGAGCTCTGCCGCCGGGGTCTTGAACATTTTCCTATATATATATATATACATACGAGGGTTTGTGTTTGCGTGTACGTATGAATATATGAATGTATATATATATGTAGGTATGTAATACCTCGAAATTGGTCTCTTCTGCAGCACCCACATCAATCTGGCAACTCCTAACTCTTCTCACAAACAATTAGTAGGGTCTGTTCTCTCATCCGTAACAAGTTCCCACGTTGTCCCAACATATGCCTTACTGCCCTCGGCATGTGTTAGAACGCCAACTTATTCAACTGTGACCCATTTAGAACAGTTACTATACACACAGACGAATCTCTCTCTCTCTCTCTCTCTCTCTCTCTCTCTCTCTCTCTCTCTCTCTCTCTCTCTCTCTCTCTCACACAGTCATACACACACACACCACACACACACACACATAGAGAGAGATAGATATAATATACATATAATATATATATATAATATAATATAATATAATATAATATAATATAATTGTTTCTACTTTTGGCACAAGGCCAGCAATTATCAGAGAGAGAGAGAGAGAGAGAGAGAGAGTAATATCCTACCACGATAATCGAACCCTGTGTCCGTGGGTTGCCGAATGACCGCATTACCGATTATAGTAAATAAGTTCTGTTAAACTGAATATCAATATAATACTGAACTGTATTAGACGAGGATGGAGATATATCTCTCCTGATAGCTACCGTATTAGACGAGGATGGAGATATATCTCTCCTGATAGCTACCGTATTAGACGAGGATGGAGATATATCTCTCCTGATTGCTACCGTATTAGACGAGGATGGAGATATATCTCTCCTGATTGCTACCGTATTAGACGAGGATGGAGATATATCTCTCCTGATTGCTACCGTATTAGACGAGGATGGAGATATATCTCTCCTGATTGCTACCGTATTAGACGAGGATGGAGATATATCTCTCCTGATAGCTACCATATTAGACGAGGATGGAGATGTCTCTCTCCTGATTGCTACCGTATTAGACGAGGATGGAGATATATCTCTCCTGATTGCTACCGTATTAGACGAGGATGGAGATATATCTCACCTGATAGCTACCGTATTAAACGAGGATAGAGATATCTCTCTCTCCTGATAGCTACCGTACTAGTTGGATCTCTCTCTCTCTCTCTCTCTCCCTCCCTCTCTCTCTCTCTCTCTCTCCTAATAGCTATGTATTAAACGAGGAAGAAGATGTTTTTCTCTCCTAATAACAAAATGGGTATGAAGTTGTTTCTAGCCCTCGTGTGATACGTGTGGTGATTTAATACTGTTAGTTTATCAAGTAAAGCTTTTAAAAGCTTAGTTAATAAATTTGGCAAACACTATTTCATACAACCAGTATTGCAGGCGCCAAGCAACTTACGATATGTTTCATTCTCGTGGTAAAAGCTCACTCACTCTCATTCTCCCTCTCATATATATATATATATATATATATATATATATATAGATAGATAGATATATATATATAATCATCCTTATCGAGCCCACTTCAGATTTTGGGCTTTGTAATTTATTATTACTATATCTCTCGTTCTCTCTCTCCATACATATATATATTATATAAATATTATATATATATATATATATATATATATATATATATATATATATATATATATATATATATATATATATATATATAAGCATCTGCCGTTTGTTTGTAATAAGTTTCTAAGTCTATTATTTTGTCAACCCTTCCAGACCCTTGCAATATCATCATTAGGAGGGTTCTTCGTTGTCATTTTATAATTTCTTCACCAGATTTTGAATCTTAACGTTGACCGTTCGACTCCCACGCCACATATTACAATTTGGTTCCCAAATCAACAGCCAGTGTGGTACAAGGCACTCGATTAACATACATTGGGATATGTGACTAATTAACAAATTTGGGGTTTAAATCTTTCAACCAGGTCACATATGAAAATGTCATCAATAGATTTTCCTTATCTTTCCTCGGCAGTGCACAGTGCAATGTTTGTTTTAACTAAACATTATGTGTGTCTGTGCGTCTGTGTATAAATAAATATGGTTATACACACACACACACACACACACATATATATATATATATATATATATATATATATATATATACATAGAGAGAGAGAGAGAGGGAGAGAGGAAAATATTCAGGACCCCGACGGCTGAGCTCTGGCCGTTTCGACAGCTCATGGTACGTCATGGTCCACCGGGTATCTTACCATACTTTTGTTATATATATATATATATATATATATACATACACATATATATGGGTGGGTGTGTGTGTGTTTGTGTATGGGCCGAGAGAGAGAGAGAGAGAGTGGCTACCTACAGGTTTCTCTTCGGCATGTTCACCAAAATATTCATAGTTATGCTAATGATGTGTGGCAGGAGTCAAAGGAAGGGGTCCTTGGAAAAATTGAGACGATAATTCTTAGTAGAACCCATATCGATGACAACCATTCCGAGGAAGGATTCGAACTCAGAAGGTGAACAGAAGCAACTAAATACTTTTAAACTATTCTCTGCGATGTTCAAACCCATTCGGCCAAGGTTTTGACCTTAGAAAAAGACGTTTTAAGAATTCTATGAAGAATTATTGATAAAATAATGGAAATATAAGGAATTCCCTGAAGATATTGTGTCTATATGTGTATGGCTGTGTATGGCTGTGTATGGCCGTGTGTGTGTGGCTGTGTGTGTGTGGCTGTGTGTATATGGCTGTGTATGAATGTGTATGGCCGTGTGTGTGTGGCTGTGTGTGTATGGCTGTGTGTGTGTGTGTGGCTGTGTGTGTGTGGCTGTGTGTGTGTGGCTGTGTGTGTGTGTGGCTGTGTGTGTGTGGCTGTGTGTGTGTGACTGTGTGTGTGTGGCTGTGTGTGTGTGTGGCTGTGTGTGTATGGCTGTGTGTGTGTGGCTGTGTGTGTGTGGCTGTGTGTGTGTGGCTGTGTGTGTGTGGTTGTGTGTGTGCGTGGCTATGTGTGTGTGGCCGTGTGTGTGTGGCTGTGTGTGTGTGGCTGTGTGTGTGTGGCTGTGTATATGGCTGTGTATGAATGTGTATGACTGTGTGTGGCTGTGTGTGTATGGCTGTGTGTGTATGGCCGTGTGTGTGTGGCTGTGTGTGTGTGGCCGTGTGTGTGTGGCTGTGTGTGTGTGTGGCTGTGTGTGTGTGGCTGTGTGTGTGTGACTGTGTGTGTGTGGCTGTGTGTGTGTGTGTGGCTGTGTGTGTGTGGGCTGTGTGTATGTGACTGTGTGTGTGGCTGTGTGTGTGTGTGGCTGTGTGTGTATGGCTGTGTGTGTGTGGCTGTGTGTGTGTGGCCGTGTGTGTGTGGCTGTGTGTGTGTGTGGTTGTGTGTGTTTATGTGTTGTGTGTGGCTGTGTGTGTGTGTGGCTGTGTGTGTGTGTGGCTGTGTGTGTTTTATGTGTTGTGTGTATGTGGCTGTGTGTGTTTATGTGTTGTGTGTAAGTGTGTTTTATATGTAATGATTTTTATGTACATTCTAGAATAAATACATTCAGCTGTGTATATATATATATGTGTGTGTATATGTATATATATATAAATATATGTGTGAATGTACGTATGTGTATAGTATATATATATGCATATATATATATATATGCATATATATATATATACATAGATGAATATACATTCATATATATGTATGTATATATATGGTAATATATATGTATATATATGTATATATATATATATATATATACACACACACACATATATATATATACATATATGAATGTAGATTCATATATATGTATGTATATATATGTATATATATATATATATATATATATATATATATATATATATATTATACACACACACATATATTTATATATATACACATACATGAATGTAGATTCATCTATGTGTATGCATGTATGTATATGTGCTTATGTTCACAGTTGTGTGTCACAGTATGTATGTGAGCATATATGCGAATGTACACAAACAACAACAACAACAACACCAACAACATCTAGTGTCAATTTCTAACTGACCACATCAATGCCACCTCATTACTTAAGGTTTCACGTCGATCCAAACACCCTTCACTACCACGCCCCCTCCACCACCACGGCCCCTCCACTCTCTCCACCACCCAATCCCTCTTCACCAACACTACTCTACCACCACCACCCCTCCACCCCTTCACCACCACGCCCCTCCATCTCCAAGCCCCCTTCACCAACACTACTCTACCACCACACTCCATCCACCCTCTTCACCACCACCACGCCCCCTCCCACTCTCTCCACCACCTCCAAGCCCCCTTCACTAACACTACTCTACCACGACCTCCACCCCACCCCTCCACCTTTCCACCCCCTTCACCATGCCCCTCCACCCTCTCCACCACCTCCAATGCCCCTTCACCAACACTACTCTACCACCACACTCCCTCCACCCCC
>CAXHJY010001209.1:57500-72500 GCA_964016885.1 Eledone cirrhosa
CACTAACAACACCAATACCACTAGCAACACCAATACCACTAGCAACACCAATACCACTAGCAACACCAATAGCACTAGCAACACCATTAGCACTAGCAACACCAATACCACTAGCAACACCAATACCACTAGCAACACCAATACCACTAGCAACACCAATACCACTAGCAACACCAATAGCACTAGCAACACCATTAGCACTAGCAACACCAATACCACTAGCAACACCAATACCACTAGCAACACCAATACCACTAGCAACACCAATACCACTAGCAACACCAATACCACTAGCAACACCAATACCACTAGCAACACCAATAGCACTAGCAACACCAATACCACTAGCAACACCAATACCACTAGCAACACCAATAGCACTAGCAACACCAATACCACTAGCAACACCAATAGCACTAGCAACACCAATACCACTAGCAACACCAATAGCACTAGCAACACCAATAGCACTAGCAACACCAATACCACTAGCAACACCAATACCACTAGCAACACCAATAGCACTAGCAACATCATTAGCACTAGCAACACCAATACCACTAGCAACACCAATAGCACTAGCAACACCAATAGCACTAGCAACACCAATAGCACTAGCAACACCAATAGCACTAGCAACACCATTAGCACTAGCAACACCAATACCACTAGCAACACCAATACCACTAGCAACACCAATACCACTAGCAACACCAATAGCACTAGCAACACCAATAGCACTAGCAACACCAATACCACTAGCAACACCAATACCACTAGCAACACCAATAGCACTAGCAACACCAATACCACTAGCAACACCAATACCACTAGCAACACCAATACCACTAGCAACACCAATAGCACTAGCAACATCATTAGCACTAGCAACACCAATACCACTAGCAACACCAATAGCACTAGCAACACCAATACCACTAGCAACACCAATACCACTAGCAACACCAATACCACTAGCAACACCAATACCACTAGCAACACCAATAGCACTAGCAACATCATTAGCACTAGCAACACCAATACCACTAGCAACACCAATAGCACTAGCAACACCAATACCACTAGCAACACCAATACCACTAGCAACACCAATACCACTAGCAACACCAATACCACTAGCAACACCAATACCACTAGCAACACCAATAGCACTAGCAACATCATTAGCACTAGCAACATCATTAGCACTAGCAACACCAATAGCACTAGCAACACCAATAGCACTAGCAACACCAATACCACTAGCAACACCAATACCACTAGCAACACCAATACCACTAGCAACACCAATAGCACTAGCAACACCAATACCACTAGCAACACCAATACCACTAGCAACACCAATACCACTAGCAACACCAATACCACTAGCAACACCAATAGCACTAGCAACACCAATACCACTAGCAACACCAATAGCACTAGCAACACCAATACCACTAGCAACACCAATACCACTAGCAACACCAATACCACTAGCAACACCAATAGCACTAGCAACACCAATACCACTAGCAACACCAATACCACTAGCAACACCAATACCACTAGCAACACCAATACCACTAGCAACACCAATAGCACTAGCAACATCATTAGCACTAGCAACACCAATACCACTAGCAACACCAATACCACTAGCAACACCAATACCACTAGCAACACCAATAGCACTAGCAACACCAATACCACTAGCAACACCAATACCACTAGCAACACCAATAGCACTAGCAACACCAATACCACTAGCAACACCAATACCACTAGCAACACCAATACCACTAGCAACACCAATAGCACTAGCAACACCATTAGCACTAGCAACACCAATACCACTAGCAACACCAATAGCACTAGCAACACCAATACCACTAGCAACACCAATACCACTAGCAACACCAATAGCACTAGCAACACCAATAGCACTAGCAACACCAATACCACTAGCAACACCAATACCAATGTTGTTACCCAATATCACCACCAATACTAACACCAATTCAACACCAACACCACTAGCAACACCACTAGCAACACCACCACCAACACCACTAGCAACACCACTAGCAACACCACCCACACCACTAGCAACACCACTAGCAACACCACCAGCAACACCACCAACACCACTAGCAACACCACCACCAACACCACTAGCAACACCACTAGCAACACCACTAGCAACACCACCAACACCACTAGCAACACCACCACCAACACCACTAGCAACACCACTAGCAACACCACTAGCAACACCACCAATACCACTAGCAACACCACCCACACCACTAGCAACACCACCAACACCAACACCACTAGCAACACCACCAACACCACTAGCAACACCACCAACACCACTAGCAACACCACCAACACCAACACCACTAGCAACACCACCAACACCACTAGCAACACCACCAACACCACTAGCAACACCACCAACACCAACACCACTAGCAACACCACCAACACCACTAGCAACACCACCAACACCAACACCACTAGCAACACCACCAACACCACTAGCAACACCACCAACACCACTAGCAACACCACCAACACCACTAGCAACACCACCAACACCACTAGCAACACCACCAACACCACTAGCAACACCACCAACACCAACACCACTAGCAACACCACCAACACCACTAGCAACACCACCAACACCACTAGCAACACCACCAACACCACTAGCAACACCACCAACACCGACACCACTAGCAACACCACCAACACCACTAGCAACACCACCAACACCACTAGCAACACCACCAACACCACTAGCAACACCACCAACACCACTAGCAACACCACCAACACCAACACCACTAGCAACACCACCAACACCACTAGCAACACCACCAGCAACACCACCAACACCACTAGCAACACCACCACCAACACCACTAGCAACACCACTAGCAACACCACCCACACCACTAGCAACACCACTAGCAACACCACCAGCAACACCACCAACACCACTAGCAACACCACCACCAACACCACTAGCAACACCACTAGCAACACCACTAGCAACACCACCAACACCACTAGCAACACCACCACCAACACCACTAGCAACACCACTAGCAACACCACTAGCAACACCACCAACACCACTAGCAACACCACCCACACCACTAGCAACACCACCAACACCAACACCACTAGCAACACCACCAACACCACTAGCAACACCACCAACACCAACACCACTAGCAACACCACCAACACCACTAGCAACACCACCAACACCAACACCACTAGCAACACCACCAACACCACTAGCAACACCACCAACACCAACACCACTAGCAACACCACCAACACCACTAGCAACACCACCAACACCAACACCACTAGCAACACCACCCACACCACTAGCAACACCACCAACACCAACACCACTAGCAACACCACCAACACCACTAGCAACACCACCAACACCAACACCACTAGCAACACCACCAACACCACTAGCAACACCACCAACACCAACACCACTAGCAACACCACCAACACCAACACCTCTAGCAACACCACCAACACCACTAGCAACACCACCAACACCAACACCACTAGCAACACCACCAACACCAACACCACTAGCAACACCACCAACACCACTAGCAACACCACCAACACCAACACCACTAGCAACACCACCCACACCACTAGCAACACCACCAACACCAACACCACTAGCAACACCACCAACACCACTAGCAACACCACCAACACCAACACCACTAGCAACACCACCAACACCAACACCACTAGCAACACCACCAACACCAACACCACTAGCAACACCACCAACACCACTAGCAACACCACCAACACCAACACCACTAGCAACACCACCCACACCACTAGCAACACCACCAACACCAACACCACTAGCAACACCACCAACACCACTAGCAACACCACCAACACCAACACCACTAGCAACACCACCAACACCACTAGCAACACCACCAACACCAACACCACTAGCAACACCACCAACACCAACACCACTAGCAACACCACCAACACCACTAGCAACACCACCAACACCAACACCACTAGCAACACCACCAACACCAACACCACTAGCAACACCACCAACACCACTAGCAACACCACCAACACCAACACCACTAGCAACACCACCCACACCACTAGCAACACCACCAACACCACTAGCAACACCACCAACACCACTAGCAACACCACCAACACCAACACCACTAGCAACACCACCAACACCACTAGCAACACCACCAACACCAACACCACTAGCAACACCACCAACACCAACACCACTAGCAACACCACCCACACCACTAGCAACACCACCAACACCAACACCACTAGCAACACCACCAACACCACTAGCAACACCACCAACACCAACACCACTAGCAACACCACCAACACCACTAGCAACACCACCAACACCAACACCACTAGCAACACCACCCACACCACTAGCAACACCACCAACACCAACACCACTAGCAACACCACTAGCAACACCACCAACACCACTAGCAACACCAGCAACACCACTAGCAACACCACCAACACCACTAGCAACACCACCAACACCACTAGCAACACCACCAACACCACTAGCAACACCACCAACACCAACACCACTAGCAACACCACCAACACCACTAGCAACACCACCAACACCAACACCACTAGCAACACCACCAACACCACTAGCAACACCACCAACACCACTAGCAACACCACCAACACCAACACCACTAGCAACACCACCAACACCACTAGCAACACCACCAACACCACTAGCAACACCACCAACACCAACACCACTAGCAACACCACCAACACCACTAGCAACACCACCAACACCACTAGCAACACCACCAACACCAACACCACTAGCAACACCACCAACACCACTAGCAACACCACCAACACCACTAGCAACACCACCAACACCACTAGCAACACCACCAACACCACTAGCAACACCACCAACACCAACACCACTAGCAACACCACCCACACCACTAGCAACACCACCAACACCACTAGTAACACCACCAACACCAACACCACTAGCAACACCACCAACACCACTAGCAACACCACCAACACCACTAGCAACACCACCAACACCAACACCACTAGCAACACCACCAACACCACTAGCAACACCACCAACACCACTAGCAACACCACCAACACCAACACCACTAGCAACACCACCAACACCAACACCACTAGCAACACCACCCACACCACTAGCAACACCACCAACACCACTAGCAACACCACCAACACCAACACCACTAGCAACACCACCAACACCACTAGCAACACCACCAACACCACTAGCAACACCACCAACACCAACACCACTAGCAACACCACCAACACCACTAGCAACACCACCAACACCACTAGCAACACCACCAACACCAACACCACTAGCAACACCACCCACACCACTAGCAACACCACCAACACCACTAGCAACACCACCAACACCACTAGCAACACCACCAACACCAACACCACTAGCAACACCACCCACACCACTAGCAACACCACCAACACCACTAGCAACACCACCCACACCACTAGCAACACCACCAACACCACTAGCAACACCACCAACACCACTAGCAACACCACCAACACCACTAGCAACACCACCAACACCAACACCACTAGCAACACCACCCACACCACTAGCAACACCACCAACACCACTAGCAACACCACCAACACCACTAGCAACACCACCAACACCACCACCAACACCACCAACACCACTAGCAACACCACCAACACCAACACCACTAGCAACACCACCCACACCACTAGCAACACCACCAACACCACTAGCAACACCACCAACACCACTAGCAACACCACCAACACCAACACCACTAGCAACACCACCAACACCACTAGCAACACCACCAACACCACTAGCAACACCACCCACACCACTAGCAACACCACCAACACCACTAGCAACACCACCCACACCACTAGCAACACCACCAACACCACTAGCAACACCACCAACACCACTAGCAACACCACCAACACCACTAGCAACACCACCAACACCAACACCACTAGCAACACCACCCACACCACTAGCAACACCACCAACACCACTAGCAACACCACCCACACCACTAGCAACACCACCAACACCACTAGCAACACCACCAACACCACTAGCAACACCACCAACACCAACACCACTAGCAACACCACCCACACCACTAGCAACACCACCAACACCAACACCACTAGCAACACCACCAACACCACTAGCAACACCACCAACACCAACACCACTAGCAACACCACCAACACCACTAGCAACACCACCCACACCACTAGCAACACCACCAACACCACTAGCAACACCACCAACACCACTAGCAACACCACCAACACCACTAGCAACACCACCAACACCAACACCACTAGCAACACCACCCACACCACTAGCAACACCACCAACACCAACACCACTAGCAACACCACCAACACCACTAGCAACACCACCAACACCAACACCACTAGCAACACCACCAACACCACTAGCAACACCACCAACACCACTAGCAACACCACCAACACCAACACCACTAGCAACACCACCCACACCACTAGCAACACCACCAACACCACTAGCAACACCACCCACACCAACACCACTAGCAACACCACCAACAC
The DNA here is from genome assembly GCA_964016885.1 of Eledone cirrhosa. Taxonomy (NCBI): domain Eukaryota; kingdom Metazoa; phylum Mollusca; class Cephalopoda; order Octopoda; family Eledonidae; genus Eledone; species Eledone cirrhosa. The sequence goes on from CAXHJY010001209.1 coordinate 64,257, forward strand.
CACTAGCAACACCACCAACACCACTAGCAACACCACCAACACCACTAGCAACACCACCAACACCACTAGCAACACCACCAACACCAACACCACTAGCAACACCACCAACACCAACACCACTAGCAACACCACCCACACCACTAGCAACACCACCAACACCACTAGCAACACCACCAACACCAACACCACTAGCAACACCACCCACACCACTAGCAACACCACCAACACCAACACCACTAGCAACACCACCAACACCACTAGCAACACCACCAACACCACTAGCAACACCACCAACACCACTAGCAACACCACCAACACCACTAGCAACACCACCAACACCCACACCACTAGCAACACCACCCACACCACTAGCAACACCACCGACACCACTAGCAACACCACCCACACCACTAGCAACACCACCAACACCACTAGCAACACCACCAACACCAACACCACTAGCAACACCACCCACACCACTAGCAACACCACCGACACCACTAGCAACACCACCCACACCACTAGCAACACCACCCACACCACTAGCAACACCACCAACACCACTAGCAACACCACCAACACCAATACCACTAGCAACACCACCAACACCACTAGCAACACCACCAACACCACTAGCAACACCACCAACACCACTAGCAACACCACCAACACCACTAGCAACACCACCAACACCAACACCACTAGCAACACCACCAACACCACTAGCAACACCACCAACACCACTAGCAACACCACCAACACCACTAGCAACACCACCAACACCACTAGCAACACCACCAACACCAACACCACTAGCAACACCACCAACACCAACACCACTAGCAACACCACCCACACCACTAGCAACACCACCAACACCACTAGCAACACCACCAACACCAACACCACTAGCAACACCACCCACACCACTAGCAACACCACCAACACCAACACCACTAGCAACACCACCAACACCACTAGCAACACCACCAACACCACTAGCAACACCACCAACACCACTAGCAACACCACCAACACCACTAGCAACACCACCCACACCACTAGCAACACCACCGACACCACTAGCAACACCACCCACACCACTAGCAACACCACCAACACCACTAGCAACACCACCAACACCAACACCACTAGCAACACCACCCACACCACTAGCAACACCACCAACACCACTAGCAACACCACCAACACCAACACCACTAGCAACACCACCCACACCACTAGCAACACCACCAACACCACTAGCAACACCACCAACACCACTAGCAACACCACCAACACCACTAGCAACACCACCAACACCACTAGCAACACCACCAACACCAACACCACTAGCAACACCACCCACACCACTAGCAACACCACCAACACCACTAGCAACACCACCCACACCACTAGCAACACCACCAACACCACTAGCAACACCACCAACACCACTAGCAACACCACCAACACCACTAGCAACACCACCAACACCACTAGCAACACCACCAACACCAACACCACTAGCAACACCACCCACACCACTAGCAACACCACCAACACCACTAGCAACACCACCCACACCACTAGCAACACCACCAACACCAACACCACTAGCAACACCACCCACACCACTAGCAACACCACCCACACCACTAGCAACACCACCAACACCACTAGCAACACCACCCACACCACTAGCAACACCACCAACACCACTAGCAACACCACCCACACCACTAGCAACACCACCAACACCACTAGCAACACCACCAACACCACTAGCAACACCACCAACACCACTAGCAACACCACCAACACCACTAGCAACACCACCAACACCAACACCACTAGCAACACCACCCACACCACTAGCAACACCACCAACACCAACACCACTAGCAACACCACCAACACCACTAGCAACACCACCAACACCACTAGCAACACCACCAACACCACTAGCAACACCACCAACACCACTAGCAACACCACCCACACCACTAGCAACACCACCGACACCACTAGCAACACCACCCACACCACTAGCAACACCACCAACACCACTAGCAACACCACCAACACCAACACCACTAGCAACACCACCCACACCACTAGCAACACCACCAACACCACTAGCAACACCACCAACACCAACACCACTAGCAACACCACCCACACCACTAGCAACACCACCAACACCACTAGCAACACCACCAACACCACTAGCAACACCACCAACACCACTAGCAACACCACCAACACCACTAGCAACACCACCAACACCAACACCACTAGCAACACCACCCACACCACTAGCAACACCACCAACACCACTAGCAACACCACCCACACCACTAGCAACACCACCAACACCACTAGCAACACCACCAACACCACTAGCAACACCACCAACACCAATACCACTAGCAACACCACCCACACCACTAGCAACACCACCCACACCACTAGCAACACCACCCACACCACTAGCAACACCACCAACACCACTAGCAACACCACCAACACCACTAGCAACACCACCAACACCAACACCACTAGCAACACCGCCAATACCATCAACAAGAGCACCAAAACCATTATTATTAACAATACCATTGCGTTTGTTTTATGGGGGAGATGGTTGTTGTAGTGATGGTTGCACTAGTGCTGTTAGTTGTACTAATGGTTGCATTGGTGGTTTTGTTAGTAAAAGTATTGTTAGTGTTGGTTGTGTTAGTGGTGTTGGTAGCGTTGCTTGTGGTAGTGATGGTTGCACTAGTGCTGTTAGTGGTGATGGTTTCTTTGTTAGTAAAAGTAGTGTTAGTGGCGGTAGTGTTAGTGTTGTTGGTAGCGTTGGTTGTGGTAGTGATGGTTGCACTAGTGCTGTTAGTGGTGATGGTTTCTTTGTTAGTAAAAGTAGTGTTAGTGGCGGTAGTGTTAGTGTTGTTGGTAGCGTTGGTTGTGGTAGTGGTGTTGGTAGCGTTGCTTGTGGTAGTGATGGTTGCACTAGTGCTGTTAGTGGTGATGGTTTCTTTGTTAGTAAAAGTAGTGTTAGTGGCGGTAGTGTTAGTGTTGTTGGTAGCGTTGGTTGTGGTAGTGATGGTTGCACTAGTGCTGTTAGTGGTGATGGTTTCTTTGTTAGTAAAAGTAGTGTTAGTGGCGGTAGTGTTAGTGTTGTTGGTAGCGTTGGTTGTGGTAGTGATGGTTGCACTAGTGCTGTTAGTGGTGATGGTTTCTTTGTTAGTAAAAGTAGTGTTAGTGGCGGTAGTGTTAGTGTTGTTGGTAGCGTTGGTTGTGGTAGTGGTGTTGGTAGCGTTGCTTGTGGTAGTGATGGTTGCACTAGTGCTGTTAGTGGTGATGGTTTCTTTGTCAGTAAAAGTAGTGTTAGTGGCGGTAGTGTTAGTGTTGTTGGTAGCGTTGGTTGTGGTAGTGATTATAGTAGGAATTTTATTGATGGTGCTAATGGTGACAAGTCATTCCCGTGGCTAAAGAAGGGTGGTCTGAAAAAAGAGACAAAGGACTTAATACCTGAGGCCAACAGAGGAACCAGACAAAATGACGATCACCTAAACTACCAAGGACGACAGTTCTCTTCCGTTTGACTTACGTTGTACCTATCAGCACCCGGTACTACAACCAGCATCACTACTGTTATCATTCTTATCAGATGCTCCTATCACATCAAGTACCACTACAAATACAATGCAAACTATCAACACCACCGCCAACACTAACAACTCCACCACCAATACCACCAACATCACCACCAACACCACCACCACTACCACCACCAACACCACCACTACCAACACGACCACCACCACCACCACTACCACCACCACCACCAACACCACCACCACTACCACCACCAACACCACCACTACCAACACGACCACCACCACCACCACTACCACCACCACCACCAACACCACCACCACCACCTTCACCACCAACACCACCACCACTACCACCACAACCACTACCACCACAACCACCACCACCATCTTCCCACCACAACCAACTTCACACCACCGCTACCTTCATACTTCTACCACCACCAAGTTCACACCACCACCACCACCTTCATACCTCTACCACCACATTTACACCAACACCACCATCTTCAAACCACCACCCTCCACACACACACACCGCCCCCTTCACACTACCCCCAACACCTTCACCTTAATTACCAACTAATCTAACAACCATCTCCACCACTCAGTCCTACCATAAAGTACATTATCAAGATATGACTTATCACCTGTCATCAGTAAAATACTTATAGTAGCCGGCATGTTGCTCTCCTGCCATCAATATCAAGGCTTCTTTCAAGTGATAACTCCGTATCTACTGAACCTTCAGTACAATTATATAAATAACTACATAGAGCAGCACACACACTTAACAGGAAAATATGCATTTAGTAGACTTTCATGTTGGCAGACATGTTTGTTTGGATGTAAGTACGTTATATATATATATATGTATATATACATGTGTGTGTGTGTATACATATATATACATATATATATGTATATATATATATATATATGTGTGTGTGTGTATACATATGTATATATATATATATATATATATATATATATATATATATATATATATATATATATACATGTGTGTGTGTGTATACATATATATACATATATATATGTATATATATATATATATATATATATATATATATGTGTGTGTATACATATGTATATATATATATATATATATACATGTGTGTGTGTGTATACATATATATACATATATATATGTATATATATATATATATACATGCATATATATGTATATATATATATATATATATACATGCATATATATGTATATATATATAGAGAGAGAGAGAGAGACAGACAGACAAAGACAGAGAGAGGCGAGAGAGAAAGACAGACAAAGACAGAGAGAGGCGAGAGAGACAGACACATATATATGTATATGTGTCTGTGTATTTATTGCAGACGTTATTCTCTGCTGCTACTCTGCATTTTCCGTGTCTATGACAACCCCCAACTTTCAATAATAACAGGCAGTAACCCTAAGCAACAATAGATATTTACACTCTAGATCCGTAATGAGTACTTTTTTACTTGTAAACTCTAATGAAACAATATAAAAGAATCCTGAACTTCAAACACCTATATATATATATATTTATATATATATATATATATATATGTATATATTTATATATTTATTTATTTATTAAAATAACAGACTAAAGTTTTAGCAAAGAATCGCTGCTTTCACCCTTAACGGGATCTTCTGGCTTCTTATATATTTGATATATAATTATCCTTATCGAGCCCTCTTTGGATTTTAGATTTTAGTCTTCACATTTATTATTATTACTATATATATATATATACAGGGTTTTCCAAAAAATGTAAACACATTTTTATTACCTGTACAGGTAATATTTATTTGAATGCTGTTGAAGTGTGTATACATTTTTGGGGACACTATATATACACACATATATATATATGTCGTAATTGTACCTTGAAACTTTAGGTAGCGTTTTTGTTCCGTGTATGAAAATAATTAGATAAATAAATAAATATATATGTGTGTCTGTGTGTGTGTGTGTGTGTGTGTGTGTGTGTAGTTGACAGCTGAGAGAAAAGAGTATTCAATACCGAAGTATAGTTGAAATATTCATTTTGTTAAGGCTAAATAGAGAATCTTTTAACTGTGGAATTTCTATATATAACTAGAACAATTTATCGCTAGGCACCAAACCCTTTTGAGACTAGAGACATTAATTCATCTACAATGAAGAATTATGTATTGAAGAAAGGTGGGACACTATTAAAATTAAGATAAGGTTCCACCAGGATCTGAACTTCGATAGATTTGAGTCATTAGAATGGCAAGAATATCTTAAAGACATTTGTCTCTGTAGCCATCTGTTGTTTATAGACGTGAAATACTGATTACCATTATTTTCACTCGTCGTTTGGTGGTGGTTTGGCAGTAATCGGTAGAGCGTCAGACACCATGCTTTGCAGTATAGTTATGGCCCTTTGTGTTCTGAATTCAAATCCCGCCGAGGTTAACTTTGCCTTTCATCCTTACAGGGTCGATAAAATAAAGTACCAGTAATGTACTGGGTAATTGCTGTCCTTGTGCCTAAAGTAAAAACAATTATTTTCACTCGTCATTATAACGGAATCTTCCACAAACCCTTTATTTATATTGTGTATTATGATACTAGCAGACTATACTGAAATCAATGCCGGTTTAAACTGTGTCAGTAGGTAAGACCTTATTTTTGGCAAGATAGTGCATCTGACCCTTAAAATGACTACCGACATTAAGGCAGATAAATAAATCAATGCTAAGTTCTTTGATAACTGAAACTTCCTTTGTATCAATATCTCCAAACTCTGGGAGAAACTCCGAGTAAGGCATACAGAACACGAAAATACAACAAAGATTATGTTTGTGTGTATGTGGTGTGTGTGTATGTATGTTGTGTGTGTGTATGTGGTGTGTGTATATGGTGTCTCTGTGTGTGTATGTGTGCGTGTGTGTATGTGCGTCTACATGTGTAAGTACGTGTGTGTGATTGTATGTATACTTAGTGTTTAATTATATTTTTGTACGTGCATCTTTCTCTCTCGCTGTTTACACACACACATACACACACACACACCTATATATATATGTGTGTGTGTCTGTGCATAAATATACATTTGTAAACACTCATATAGAGGCCTATATACATATGGACATATGGACATACATACAATTATATAAATATATATAGATATAAGTATAGATATGTGTCTATATATATATATATATATATATATATATATATATATATATATATATACGTGTCTATATATATATATATATATATATATATATATATGCATACATATATATATATATATACGTGTCTATATATATATATATATATATATATATATATACGTGTCTATATATATATATATATATATATACATATATATATATACGTGTCTCTCTCTCTCTCTCTCTCTATATATATATATATATATATATATATAGACGTACAGTAACATATGCCCAGCTGTATTTACGTATATAACAACACACAGATTCACAAATATACACAAACATACAAACACACATATAAATATATATGTGGACCAATATATACACATAAGAGAGAAATAACCTATGTCAGGGGTTTAATAACATGGTTGTGTTATTATATTAAAACACCTGACAAAATAGAAAATTACGATCAGCACCATATTATCATCATCATCATCATCATTATCACTACTAGCACTACTCCGATCAGTGTTAGCCCCACCGCATACACACTCCGACACCACCACCATCATCTTGCCGCAGTCCCTCGCCTTTCTTAATTACAGAACCAAAATATTTCCCAAATCCCACTCGAAATTTTTAAGTAAAGGATTCATTGGACATTGTATTGTTCGGTGTACAAAAATATTGGACGTTTGCAGCTGACGAGGTCGAATAAGATCGAAACGTTTGCTTTGTTGTTTCCTTTAATTGGAGAAATAATTGAAACAAACAGGATCCGTGGAAAATCTATGTTTTATAGAATGTCTTATTTCTATTTTGATCCATAAATTCAATCGTCTTCATAACATCGTGCCATTGTGTTAAAGATTCCGATTATGTATTCAATTTAGTTCCATAGTTAACCTTAACTAATTACGGCGTAACACTCGAACACAACGACCTCCTAACAAGTAAAATATAGAAATCGTTATTAACTATTGACTAATTCTGTTTTATCGTGACGGTATAATTATTTCTAATTACATCCACATATCCACAACGCTCATATTCAAACAGACCCACATACGTGTGCATACACACACACACACACACACACACACACACACACACACACACACACACACAAATATATATGCGATGGTCGGTTGAGAAGTTTATGGGCTGTAAAATTCATAAGCTGACCAAGATACTCTCATGGAACAACCAAATGAGGTTTATTGTTCACCATAGTCCTTGGAAAGAAACAATGCAGTTATTAATAACAAAAGCTGAAATTAATTCAAGCAAGATTTCACAGGCTGACCAAGATACTCTCATGGAATGATCAAATGAGGTATATTTTTCAACATAGTCCCTGGAAAGAAATAGTGCAGTTATTAATAAGAAAAGTTGAAATTAATTCAAGCAAGATTTCACAGCTCTAGCATCACTCCTTCATAG
>CAXHJY010001209.1:77500-82500 GCA_964016885.1 Eledone cirrhosa
TCCAGTTGCTAGTACTATCTATCGGTCGCAACTCCAGGTAGGAGGAGCAACGTGAAAGTGAAGTGTCTTGCTCAAGGACATAACGCATCACCTGGTCCAGGAATCGAACTCACAACCTCACGATTACGAATCCAGTTCTCTAACCACTCAGCCACACGCCTTCATATATACACACACAGGTGTGTATATGAAAGCATATGCTATATGTTTATATACAAACAGATGAGAGCCACGCTAACAAAGAAAAAAAATGTTGTCATTAAAACATTTTTCTCTCTTTTGTGAACATGTCACAGATACTGTGGCTCACTTATATTTATTATATATAAAGATATCATATATGATATCACGTATGTAATGATATCTTTTGCAGGAATGTTGGGGGTGGTCCACTGACTTCCGGTTACGACACACAGACAGAAAAATACGCAAATAATTGTGTTTGCGTATGTATACATGTGTGTATGTGTCTATATATATGTATATGTATGCATGCAAGTATATATATATGTGTGTGTGTGTATGTGTGTATGTGTGCGTGTGTGTATTTACATATACATATATTTGTGTATTTACATATACATATATGTGTGTATTTACATATACATATATGTGTATATTTACATATACATATATGTGTGTATTTACATATACATATATTTGTGTATTTACATATACATATATGTGTATATTTACATATACATATATGTGTATATTTACATATACATATATGTGTATATTTACATATACATATATGTGTATATTTACATATACATATATGTGTATATTTACATATACATATATGTGTATAGGTAAAGTGGACGGTAAAATGAATACGTACATCCACGAAGAACAATGAGAGAGGGAGAGGGGGGGGGGGCAGACGAGGGGAATAATCATTAGGGAATATTGTGGGTGTTGCGGTTGACGAAAGAATTCTTTTTTTAATGAAGAAACTTAAAGGTCAGGGGGTAAAGATTAAGAGTAGGAAGTGAACTTTGACTCTCACACGCCCACACATCTCAAACATAAACATAGATTCATTCATTTACAAAGGCTTACATGTTGAGAAAGGGAGGGAGAGGAGAAAAAATGAACCTATGGAAGGATATGTGTGGGGTTTTGAGAATACACGTATGATTGAAGGGTTTGTTGTTAACATGATCGCTTCTCAAATATATAGTCCTGGGTTCATTCCCCTGGCCTGGTACATTGAGCCAACATTTCTATTATAACCAAGTCCGACTTAACTAATACGTTCAGAGTGGAATTTGGCAGATGCAAACTGTTCAGAAATTCGTCATACATACATACATACATATATATATATATATATATATATATATATATATATATATATATATATATATATATATATATATATATATATATATATATGATGATACAGCCAATTTTCCACACAATACAATTAGTTAGCACCCCGAACGTTTAATTAGGAATATACTCAACTATTTCCTAATGTTTGTTGAGTGAGTTGAAATTTGGCCGGAGTATCGCTATTAGCTATCTCCGATTATGTATTTATATATATATATATATATATATATATATATATATATATATATATGATAATAGTACCACTGATGATGTTGCAAATGTGCAACGAAAGAACTTTGTTACACTATATATATATATATATATATATATATATATATATATATATATATATATTTGTATTTTTGACCGTTGGTCAGTCAATGATAAACATTGAGGACCAAATGAATTAACTATGGAGATATATAAGATGCAGAAGCAAGTTCCTCAGATACATCTAGTGATTTCGAAGCAAATCCTCTTTCTGCAGACAGATCGCACCTCGAGCTGTTCGCCGGAGAAACAATTGTAATACGTAATAAATTGTGTTGCGATGCATCACTGATTCTTCGTTTTCCATATATATATATATATATATATGTATATGTGTGTGTGTGTATACTCTTTTACTCTTTTACCTGTTCCAGCCATCCGGCTGAGGCCATATATATATATAAAAGAGAGAATGTTGTAGTTTACTTGAAGCATTCTGCGTTAAGTATGAGAAGGTATGTAATTCGTAGTCTGCGACAATGCGAAAGGTGTGGTGCGATTTAAGATAAAAGAAGGTATCAAAACTGGTCTGTGTTACCTCTTCTTTTTTCATATATCTAGTTGAGAAACAACTAGTATTATGTACATACTTACTGACGAATTGTGTTCCCTGGTCTTAATTATACTTATCACAAAGAACAAGACCGAGGAACATCATTCGTTAGTATGTACATAATACTAGTTTTTTCTCAACTAGATATATGAAAAAATGTTTTGGATATATATATATATATATATATATATATATATATATATATATATATATATATATATATATATATATATTAAAATAACAAATTAAAGTTTAAGCAAAGAATCGCTGCTTTCACCCTTAACGGGATCTTCTTTGGATGTTAGTCTTCACATTTATTATTATTACTATATGTACATATATATATATACTCGATAATTGGCATAGTTGAGTAAGGTTATATTATAAAGAGTCGGGACCCGTCAGCTAGACTCTTGCCGTTTCAATAGCTAGTGAAACGGCAAGAACTCAGCCGTCGGGTCCTGACTCTTTATAATATATATATATATATATATATATATATATATATATATATATATATATGAGTGTGTGCGTATGTGTATGTGTGCGTGCCTCTTCTCCACTCTTTCGATCTTCGATTTTCTCAACTATTATTTATTGTGATTGACTATTATTATAGGTATTTGCGTCAGGAGGACTACATTCCAGGTAACAGTACATATGTGTATGTATGTATGCATACCCCCCCCCCCCACACACACACACACACAAACAAAAACATATTTACTGTTACACGGAGGAGTAATTTTAAAGATGAGAAAAAGTAAAAATAAATAAGAATCTACGTAGGAACGAACAAAAATACGGAAATAAAAATACTGAAAAATATAACAAAAATATACACAAAAATAAGAGTGAGTTGTTGAGAACGAGGAGAAATAATTAAGAGGAGGGGTAAAAAAAAAAGGCAAAAAATGCCCACTGGAAAAATAATAAAATAAAACCCCCCAAAATACCACCCCCTTCAATAAAGCAATTCAAAGCTACAACAACTACAACAAAAATAATTACAACAAAAAACAAGAAAAAATATATAAAAACAAATAAAACGTAGATAAGCGAAGTAAACAGAAGAATTAAAACCAAACCAAACCGAAGCCGAAACTAAACTAGACGTCCATGTTATTTCCTGTGACAATATGGCCGCTTTCAGCTGAATAAATATTCCGCCATTCACCTGTGTGATTGCTAGTAGACATAACAAAATGATGAATATATGAATGAATGGCCGACATTTTGAAGTGGATGACTTATACACACGACAAGACGCAATCACACACACACACACACATCTCATACAAACACACACACATCACATACATACAAACACATCACATACATACATACACACACACATCACATACGTGCGAACACATACATGCATATATACACATACACACACATATTACATGCAAGCGAGCTTACACACATTACATGCATACATACACACTTACATGCATGCATACACATACACACATTACTTGCATGCCTGCGAACACACATACATACATACATGCATGCATGCATGCATACATACATACATACATACATACATACATACATACATACATACATACATACATACACACAACCATGCACAAATAGACATGGAGCCACGCAGGCACGTTGAATTTTGTTGATTCGCAGCCACTCTCTTTGTTGATATCACAAGCAGCTGCAACAGCAGCAGTAGTAGTAGTAGTAGTAGTAGTAGTAGTAGTAGTAGTAGTAGTAGTAGTAGTAGTAGTAGTAGCAGCAGCAGTAGTAGCAGCAGCAGCAGTAGTAGTAGTAGTAGTAGTAGTAGTAGTAGTAGTAGTAGTAGTAGTAGTAGTAGCAACAGAAATAGTAGTAGTAGTAGTAGTAGTAGTAGTAGTAGTAGTAGTAGTAGTAGTAGTAGCAACAGAAATAGTAGTAGTAGTAGCAACAGAAATAGTAGTAGTAGTAGCAACAGAAATAGTAGTAGTAGTAGTAGCAACAGAAATAGTAGTAGTAGTAGCAACAGAAATAGTAGTAGTAGTAGCAACAGAAGTAGTAGTAGTAGTAGTAGCAGCAGCAGTAGTAGTAGTAGTAGTAGTAGCAATAGTAGTATAAGTAGTCAAACAGGAGAACCTCTATGTCGTTACGAAACATACTCAATATTGCAACAAAATCAAATCAGACTCTGCCATCTTAAAAAAACGCAAGTCAATGTCTGTTGATCAGAGATTTGCTGGTTCTGGGACTTAGTGTGGTTAAATAACTGAAACATTTAATCTCTTAAAATTCTCTTCTACAGATTAAGACATATTTGTTTTAATGTATAAATTTACAAACAACATTAGTGGCAAAGGAAGTGTTAGAGGTTACAATTGTCCTTGATTTTATATAACTTTTGTTCCACATGCTTAAGGCTTGTGAATTTCCTTGATAGCTGTCTTAAGCAATAAATTACTTTAGAAGTGTTCCTTAAAGCCCTTTTACCATAAAGTAATATACTAATACAGTTCGAATTACCAAATTAACAGTTATGTATTTTTTTGAGCTCTATTCATGCATGTTGGAGGTTCACGCTGCTTTTAGATATACGTCACATGTTCATGCTTGCAATGAATATTGTATTGTTTGACAGATGTGTAGGGTAGTTCTTTTTGTCTTGACCAGTGCTACACAACGTTCTTTTAGTTGGTCCAACAAATCTTGGTATGGGCCCCAAGGGATTCACTTGGTCTGATCCTATATCGAGAAACAAATTTCTTTCATTGAAATTTAGATATTAACTAGAAAGACCGGTATGAATAGACGTTTTCTACACACGTGTGTACGTCTGTGTATATATTGTTATTTGTATGCATGACATTAC
>CAXHJY010001210.1:0-2500 GCA_964016885.1 Eledone cirrhosa
GTTTCTATCTCAGCTCATCGGAAAGTTGTGACGCTTCTGCCAGGATTTTCGATTGATTAGGCAGTGGTCATCAATGGAAATACCAGTGGAAACATAGTTTTCTCGCACCAATCTGAATATCGGCTCGTTTCCTTTCTTTCCTGTTTTGTCATTCTGACTAGGCAGACAAAAGCCTAGATTTACATAACGTGTAATATAAGACCATCAGAATGAATCTGTGTACAATATTGTTTTCGTTTTGTTTTTGTTGTCTTTAGCAGAAGAAACAAAAAAATTCAACCTTGCCCTTAGTTTCATTACCTTTCTCACCAATGATGGTGGATTGGAGGTCTCTAAATCTATTTAAATTATTGGAAACGTATTTAATTTAAAAATATCTACCTAATTAGTTGTTCAAGAATTCTGTCTGAAACGATAGATAATGTTTCTTGTCATATATATTTCTCCCTCTCTCTCTCTTTTTTTTTTGTCTGTTTTGTTTTGTTGTTGTTGTTTAACTCATATAAATATTTATCGTCCAGAAGGTGATGAAAAATCTACGTTCAGTAGAAAGACTATATTGATAATCTACATAACAGTTAACGAGGTGATATTTATTGTGGTTCATGTTTTGGTTATGTTGCTGTTGTTACTGTTGTTGTTGTTGTTATTTTAGTTGTGGTTGCTGTAGCGCTGCTTGTGAGAGCCCAAGGCGCATTCAGTTCCCAGTAATAATATTCTATCTTTCAATACGAGTAGCGAAAGTGAAGAAAAAAGAGGAAAAGGGTGAAAAATAAAACAAGGATCAAGACTAGCAGGCAAGAAGAAGAAGTAGAAGAAGGAAATAAAAGCTAGGAGGCTGAAGGTTGAAGACGAGTCAAAGAAAGATGAAGAAGTTCAAAAGTAAAGAACGAAAGGCCGAAAATAAATGGCAAATAGAAAAAGAAAATATAACAATACGATGATGTAAGACTATCAAGAATATAAAACATACACAAAAATATAATGTAAAAACGAACGAACGCCATTAAAACTAAAGATATCGAATACACACACATACACACTCACACACACACACACACACACACACACACACACACACACACACACACACACACACACACACACACACAGACACACACACACACACATATATATATATATATATATATATATATATATAGATATATAGATATATATATACGCGTGTTTGTGTATGTTTGTAGACTGGGAATGAGAACGAGAGGAGAGGGAAGAAAAGAAATTAGGTAAGAATGAAAGACATCAATTACAAAGCAAAGACAAGTAAATTAAGAAAGACTAGTATATATATATATATATACTATATATATATATATATATATATATATATATATATATATATATATATATATGTAAGTATATAGATATATATGAGAGTGAGAGAGAGAGAGAAAACGAGGAAGAGAGGGGACTAAAGAAGAAAGAATATGCCTCTAATATACCTACTCAAATACGTTAGCACGTGTATATGTGTGTATATATATATATATATATATATATATATATATATATATATATATATATATATATATATATATATATATACATATATATATATATACATATATATGTGTGTGCATGTATGTATGTATGTATGTATGTATGTATGTATGTATGTATGTATGTATGTATGTATGTATGTATGTATATACAATAGATACATATACAGACAGATAGATAGATAGATAGACAGACAGATAGATAGATAGATAGATAGATAGATAGATAGAGAGAGAGAGAGAGAGAGAAGGAGCGAGTGAGAGAGAGAGAGAGAGAGAGAGAGAGAGAGAGAGAGAGAGAGAGAGAGAGAGAGTGAGAGAGAGAGAATGAGTGAGAAAGAGAAAGCTAGATAGATAGAAAGCTAGATAGAGAGATAGATAAAAAAATAGAAAGCTAGCTAGAGAGATAGAATAGATAGATATATAGACAGACATAGATATATATATAAAAGAGAAACCCGTATGAATACCAACAGGCGCTACTTCATTAAAAAGCAACAATGTGAAGTTTCTTTTTGTTCTATTTTTAAGTGAAACGTCTAAAAATGTTGATAGATACTTCTATTTCATAGTGTTATTTAGTTTAGAATTGGAGTGGCGGTGAGTGGCGGTGTGGGAGGGGGAGTGTCTTATTGAAACGTCTGTTGGCACATTGTAAACACTGGGAGCAATAGAAACAACAACAACAACAACAACAACAATAACTACAACAATGAAGACGATGACTAGAAGCAGCAACAGCAACAAGAACGGTGACACCAAAACAACAACAACAACAACAACAACAACGACAACAACAACAACAACAACAGCAACAATAACTACAACAACAACAACAACAGCAACAATAACTACAACAACAACAACAACAACAACAGCAACAATAACTACAACAACAACAACAACAGCAACAATAACTACAACAACAACAACAACAACAACAGCAACAATAACTACAACAACAACAACAACAGCAACAA
>CAXHJY010001210.1:15000-25000 GCA_964016885.1 Eledone cirrhosa
ACTGGAAAGTAAGCTCCAAGTAAGATGGTATGTGATGTTATTATCTTGGAAGTCCCAGATGTGGCCCGAAAGTGTAGTGACATGTCGCCGGGCCGGGTTTCTGAACGTATGTCGGTGTTGGTAGAGCCGGGTCTTAAAGTCACAAGCGGTTAATCCGATATAGGCTTTGTTGGAGTTTTCTGTCCTCACGTTGCATAAGTAGATCACGTTACGTTCTCGGCATCTGGTGTTGAAGGGGCACGTAGATCTAACAGTGCAGTTACACCACCTGGTCGGCTCTCCACTGATGTCCAGGTTGTTCCTTCCATAGGAGTTGAGTTTCCCACCGCCATGAAAGACTTAATTGTGTTTACAAGAAATGTTGACCAATCCTTTTGACAACTACAATCTTCCCATATATGAAATTACCCCTTGAAACGTTCGGGTATTTATTACCACGCTAAAAATCTAATTTAGTCCAGTAATATCCGTCGAATCGCTTCAGCTCTGCCGTCGGGGTCTTGAACATTTTCCTATATATATATATATATATATATATATATATATATATATATATATATATATATATATATATATATAAAGAGAGAGAGAGAGAGATGTGAGACAAACCACAGACCGTCCATCTCAACTGTACTTTTGAAAAGCAGAAGAACTGCGAAACCTGTAAAGGAACCAAATAAATATATATATATTTAAAAAAAAACTCCTGTTGCATTTTCAATTTCATCTTTTTTCCTAATACATTCACTCGTGTAGGACACCTCGGTTATCTTTCATTTTGTAAAAAAAACCTCAGTTTCTAATATATATATATATATATAGGAAAAGTAAATAACAGCAACAACGAGTACAGTTACGAAAGGTGTTAGGTATTAGGTTCACGCTTGAGAGTGGGGGCGGGGTTTCGATGACGTTTCGGGCACAATCCCTTCATCAGGAGACAGGTAAGGAAATGGGAACGAAGTCAAGAGGTTGGTCACGGCGAATGGGATCGGGGTTATATACGTATATATATATATATATATATATATATATATATAATAATAATAATAATAATAATAATAATAATAATAATAATAATAATAATAATAATAATAATAATAATAATAAAACAATACCAGTGGTTGTAGGCGCTCTGGGAATGATACCTAAGGGGTCTAATGATTACTTATCGCAAATCCCAGGAAACCCGCGTATAGGAGAAATACAAAAGATAGTACTAATGGGAACTGCCCATATACTAAGGAAGATTCTGTCAATATAAGTACATCACAAGTCTAAACACTAAAGATGCATGTGTGAGTATGTATGTTCTTTCTTGAACATGGCGGACCTTGTTGTCTCTTGAGGTCACTGGTTGTGACTTGGTGATAACTCGTATGAACATAAAGCAAGATAAATGCAACTGTAATAATAATAATAATAATAAATGTGAAGACTAAAATCTAAAGAGCGCTCGATAAGGATAAATTTATATCAAATATATAAGAACCGTAGAGCAAATATTTATTAAAATAACAGTTTCATAATATCCCGATAAGGGCGAAAGCAACGATTCGCTGCTTAAACTTGAATCTGTTAGAAAGAAGATACATATGATCAAATTAGTCCCTCGTCAGTGATTTGCCAACCATAATAAATATTTAATCGCATTAAAAATCATATACCTCAGGTTGGTGCGAGCAATAACTAAAAAAAAGGTATTGGGACAAGTAAATCGCGTAAAGCGAGACAAGTAAATAACATAGAAGGATAAAAGCAAACCGAAGATAGGAAAAAAAAACAAGCAACATGGTTATCCGGTCAGCATAAGCTGGGTGGATTTCATGAGCGATCAAGATACAGACCGTCCGAGGTGAGTGAGATGTGAGCAATATATATATATATATATATATATATATATATATATATATATATATATATATATATATACATATATATATATATATATATATATATATATGTATATATATATATATATATGTGTGTATATATATATATATGTATATATATATATATATATATGTATATATATGCATATATATATATATATATATATATATATATATATATATATATATATATATATATATATATATATATATATATATATATATATATATATATATATATGTATGTATATACATATATGTATTGTTTCTACACTCATAATCCCACCACGCATTTAGAAACGAATACGAGGAGGAGTGAAATGTGAAATGATACAAGTCTTATAGATACGTACGCCATTCGAAATTATTATGTGTTGACAATTTCAAGAGCAGCTGGTTAATCATTGAGCACATAATAACTTCGATAAAATGAAACAAGATAATGCCAATTGTGCAATGCAGATAAATATCATATAATCAAGACGGAAGCCGATACTTGAAGCGAAATGATGGAGATAATAAGATGGAAACAATCCACCTGGTCAAGGAAATATAAACTAATTGTTCTACAGGATATAAGAAAAGAACGAAAGAGTAGGTTACAATATTCATACATAAATACATAAATATATACGTACTGACATACATTCACACACAGATATATATGCCTATGTATGTCTGCGTATGTTGGCGTATGTAAATATCTATGTCTTAGATCTTAACGATTCACACACACGTTAATTTTCATAGCGATCAAAACAAATTATCTAATGTATCGATATATATACATATATATACATATATGTATATATATATATATATATATATATATATATATATATATATATATATACTGTATATATATATATGTATCTAAATATATATATATATGTATATATATATATATATATATATATATACTGTATATATATATATGTATCTAAATATATATATATATGTATGTATATATATATATATATATATATATATATATATATATATATATATATATATATATATATATATATACATAAATATATATACATACATATATATATATATATATATATATATATATATATATATATATATATATATATATATATATATATATATATATATATATATATATCAGTATCGGTGCACTATAAATAGCGATGTATGTATGAATGTATGTATAGTATATTATCTAATATACTATACATATATATTGTATTAGTATATTATCTAATATACATATATATATTATATAGTATATTATCTAATATACTATTCATATATATATGTATATATATATATAAAAACATATGTATATATTTCTAAATAGAGTGTTTGTATATATAAATATGTATTATAGTCTGCGTGTGTGTTTGTGCCTGCGTGTGTGTTTGTGTGTGTGTGTGCGTGTGTGTGTGGGGGGGGTGCGTGCGTGTGTGTGTGTGTGCGTGTGTGTGAGTGCATATAAATCTATGTATGTATGCAACTATGTAGCAGAGCAGAAGACAGTGTGATCGTCTGGTCGAGTGTAGATAAATTTTAGTCTATTGTCATTACATGTGTAGCGTGATTAGCACGCGACTTTACATAGCCAATGGAAGTGGAGCCAAATATTGCTGACATAAATATCATTATTCTATCCACATTACTATATACATGTATTAGTTAGTTAATACCACTCGTATAGTAGATTACTATATACATGTATTAGTTAGTTAAACTAATACCACACGTATAAGTAGAAACTACTTAGGACGAAATATGAGAAGTTAAAATATAACTTTTAAGAATAAGTATGAATTAATATGTATGCACAAACACACACGTATATATATATATATATATATATATATATATGTGTGTGTGTGTGTGTGTGTATATGCACATACACATACATATATATATATATATATATATATATATATATATATATATATATATATATATATATATATATATATATATATATATATATAGAAGTGGTTACACAACAGTTAGTTCACTTGTTCCTATAACCATACACATCCCGAGCTGAAGATCCGAGAAGGTGAACCAATTGTTCTCGGTATGGTGAACTATCTGTTGTGTAACCACTTCTAGCTAACTCGTCCTTTGGACTGAGTGCTCTACCACTACGGATATTACCTTCCAGTGTTCCACCACCTATATATGTATATATATATATATATATATATATATATTTATATATATATATATATATATATATATAAAAATATATTGGTAAACGGTACACCTATATATATAAATATATTGGTAAACGGTACACCTATATATGTATATATATATATATATATATATATATATATATATATTGGTAAACGGAATAGAAAATGCTGACAAATTGTTCACAGTTGAAAAATGGTTTAATTAGGAATAAAAGAGTATTAGTGATTGTATGGTTTAGTATTCAGTTGTGGTTTTAAGTTTTTAAGTTTTTACCGGTTGCGCATTTCTAAATGCTTTTCAAAAATAATTTTGAGATAGAGTGTCCGTGCTGTTTGCTCAGATCAAAGCAAACAACACGGACACTCTATCTCAAAATTATTTTTGAAAAGCATTTAGAAATGCGCAACCGGTACAAACTTAAAAACTTAAAACCACAACTGAATACTAACCCATACAGTTACTAATACTCTTTTATTCCTAATTAAACCATTTTTCAACTGTGAACAATTTGTCAGCATTTTCTATTCCGTTTACCAATATATAATAACTTGTGTGTTACACCTCTATTCTTTTAACTATATATATATATATATATATATATATATATATATATATATATATATATATATATATATATATATATATATATATTGGTAAACGGAATAGAAAATGCTGACAAATTTTTCACAGTTGAAAAATGGTTTAATTAGGAATAAAAGAGTATTAGTGATTGTATGGGTTAGTATTCAGTTGTGGTTTTAAGTTTTTATGTTTTTACCGGTTGCGCATTTCTAAATGCTTTTCAAAAATAATTTTGAGATAGAGTGTCCGTGCTGTTTGCTCTGATCTGATTAGTTTTGGGAATTCTACCTGTTTTTATGTTTAAAAAATGGCTCCAGCGTTATTTTTGTGTTGCAAAAATGCTTGTGGTCAAAACAATTTTGATTGGTCGGTAGAGGTCATGTGAATGTAAAAAGTTGATTTTGCGCCAAGACTGTTTTTATGTTAAAATGTTAGAAAAGTGGCTCCAGCAAAAATTATGGTCAAAACAATTTTGATTGGTCGGTAGAGGTCATGTGGATAAAAAATTGGTTTTGCGCCAAGATTGAGAGATGACTCTTTCACAACAAATGTGTGTGTGTGTGTGTGTGTGTGTGTGTGTGTGTGTGTGTGTGTGTGTGTGTGTGTAGTAGTAGTAGTAAGGTGTTCGATGCTGCGACAATAGCCACCAGCGATGTGTGTCAAATGGCTATTAAGATAAGTGTGTGTGTGTGTGTGTGTGTGTGTGTGTGTGCGTACATACACACAGCAGAGTCATTCGAAGGTCAAAAGATATTTTTCAGCTTTTGTCTTATACGGAGAAGTGCGTGTGTGTGTGTGTGTGTGTATAAGTCTCTTTGTATGTTGATGTACGCGTGTGTATGTGTTTGTGCATACATGTGTGTGCGTGTGTGTGTGCGTGTGTGGGTGGACCAGTATTTTTTTCCCCCCTGGTAAAATGGTGTACATTATTCGATTTTTTCAGTAAAATCGGTTCTCTTAATAGAACATCAACAATCTTAACAATAAAAGGTGTGAAATGATATTCACTATATATATATATACACACACACACACACACATATATATATATATTTTCACTACATATATACATATATATATATACATATACACATACACACACATGCACATATATTTTTTTGTATTGCACCATAGAGCATGTGTGTTTACGTGTGTCATTGTGTTTATATGTGGGTAGAGATGTGTGCTGATGTAGGTATGTATGTTGACGTGTGTATGTTGTGGGTTCGTCTTAGGGAGAAGTGTTTAGACGGGGTCCGTATTTGTTAATGAAGTAAGATTCCTTGCTGATGCGCTGGGTGTGGGTGGCATTATCTTTAAATTTGTAGAGGGGAAAGATTCTGAAGTTGGGATGATTTTGGGCGGCGCAGGTATCAATGTGTTCACTCAGTTGTATTTTCCTGTATTCCCGTATTTTAATTTGGGATCTATGGACAGTCATGCGTTGGCGGAGGCTGTTTTTGGTCTGGCCTATGTATTGTTCTCGACAACCTGAACAAGTTAATACATATATTAAATTTTCCGATGCACATGTGAAATTGTGTTTTACTATAAAACGTTGTCCATCTTTGAAATAGAATTCCGAACCCTCTATTAGGTTGATGCAAATGCCACAGTTGGGTCTATCGCATTTTTTTACTGTGGGTTTCGTTGTTGTGGTTGGCAGTACTTTGGCATGTGTTAAGATGTTTTTCATTGACTTGGATTGTCTTTTGCTCTTTATGATATCGTGTGTTCGTAGAATTTGGTTCATTCTATGGTCCTTTTTCAATACAGGGATGTTCTGGAGGATGGTGTCAAAGGCCTCGTTGTTGAGGGGGTTGTGTGTGGAGATGTATGGAAGAGCTTTTAGTTTTGGTTGATTTACTTTAGGGTGTCTAAGGTCCTGGGCACTGAGTTTTAGGGCATATATATATATATTGTTATACTTGGGGAGGGTCATATTGTTGTTATAATATTGCCAGAAGTAATAACAGAACACATTCACTGTTTGGTTTGGGTTGGTTCTCGCTTCTGTATGTTTTATATCTCCATAGTTAATTTTTTTGATAAACATTGATACAGATTTAAATATATATATATATATAGTCTATCAAAGTCCATTCGTCACGCATCTGCGACATCATCAGTGGTACTATTATGTTTCTTCCCATTGTATTTTAATGTCTACGCCAAATACACACACACACACACACACACACACACACACACACACACACACACACACACACACACACACACACACACACACACACACACACATATATATATATATATATATATATATATATATATATATATATATATATACAGTGTGTCCTTAAAAATGCATACACACTTCAATAGCATTCTAATAAATATTGGTTGTACAGATAATCGAAATTTGCATGCATTTTTGGAGACACCTTGTATATGTATATATATATACACCCATTTTATATATATATATATATATATATATATATATATATATATATATATATATATGTATGTATGTATGTATATATATATATATATATATATATATATATATATATATATATATATATATATATATATATATATATATATATATACATACATATATATATATATATATATATATATATATATATATATATATATATATATATATATATATATATATATATATATATATATATATATATATATATATATATATATATATATATATATATATATATATATATAAATGGGTGGTGTGTGTACCTAGTATTAGTTTATTTGAATTTTCCTGCATAAACTCGAAATGCTCATACATGTTATCGATACAGGTCTTCATCATAATATTGGGTTCTTTTTCATCCCAATATCACAAAAACTGTATAGTTCTGTCCGGTGAAATAAAATGGTTATTTGTTACACACCTCAGGTCTATATATTCCGTTTTCTTCCTATTGCAATGTTTCATATTTTATCACATTATCCCCTTTAATACGAAATCACATGAATCTACTGTTGGTGTTATGCTACAAAGTTCTTTGCTTTTAAATGTTTATATTCATCTGAAAATCTACTATTACTAGTATGTATAAGTTCCTTTAAGTTATGTTCTAAATACCCGCTGCATAATGAGAAAATTAGTTATATTACCAAACTTTAAATTAATACACCAAACACGAGTGCAACAAGAATACGCCAAACATATTATATCGGTTCAGAAGATGAACGGTGGAAAACGAATCAGATTTCGAAGGGATTTGAAACCGGGACCACGAAGTAATGAACTAGATATTCCTTAGCATTTTAGTCTGGAATTCAACATGGCTGACAACCTGCTCCACAATTGTTCCTCCTGTTTAGACTTAATTCTCAGTTGATATGATAAGTTTTAACTGAATAATAGCATTTGATAAGGTGTAAGGTTTCCTGAGACACATCTGCCATTCGTTGTCGTCTGTCACAGAACGTGTTGCTTCTTTCTTAATACCCTTCAGGTTACAGACAAGCAGAAACACACTTTTTTTCTATATTTTCGATCTATTAGGAAGAAGTATTTCAACATTTTCAAAAATAAGTATTTCAACAAACAAAACTATCCAAAACCTTTAGCATAGAATCATTTGTTTATCTTTATTTCTTTTTATTCCTTGATAGCTTCCATGTATATTGTCAAAGGCCATTTTGATATATTATCTTGTATAAACGTCTGGCACTGGCATTTGGTCTGAATTAGTTGTGATTATTTTGGGAATGGACGTTGGCGGATAATCACGTGGTTTTCAAGCTTATCGTAAGTTATTTTTTTTACTATATTTGTTTCAATGTTTGTTATGCAACCCAAGTCAGCTTCCATTTCTTTTCTCAGCTTTGATATGCTACAATGTGATTTTGCATTTTTATTTTTATTTTTATTTTTATTTTTATTTTTATTTTTATTTTTATTTTTATTTTTATTTTTATTTTTATTTTTATTTTTATTTTTATTTTTATTTTTATTTTTATTTTTATTTTTATTTTTATTTTTATTTTTATTTCTATTTTATTCTATTTTAAATCACGTCTTCTCTCTAGTTAATGGCTGAATCATTTGTTTGTTTTATGTCATCGGGGCTGTGAGGTATTCATGGTCATAAGAAAATCCTGGCATAATGATCCTTTAGATGTAAATAAAGATCCTTTTAGATGTGTCTATACAGTCGATGGATCTGGTGGTGAATTGAGCAGGGTCGTTAGAACATCGAATAGAATGCTTTGTGGTATTCGTTCTGATTCTCTGCGAACCGAGTTCAAATACCGCCAAAGTCAACTTTACCTTTCAGCCACTCGAGGTCGACAAAAAAAATACCAGTCTAATACTGGAGTCGATTCTTCTTCTATATCTCTTTCTCACTTCCATTTCCTCACTCGTCATACTTCTCTGGAAGAAATTTGCTGTATTTAGACCAAGTTTAAAAAAAGCCTAGAAAAACCGTATGTCCATACAGCGCCCCAAAGATTCACTAAGGAGTTACGGGACTAGGCATGTATGAATATAGTCGATCAATCGGCTAACAATAGCAGCCAAATACCTCTCAAAAATTCGTGTCTGTAAATATCCTGCAGACGGCGTGGTATAATATATATATCGTGTAGACAAAAGTATATAGCATATATATCCTGGTAGACTGTAGTATTATAATGTAAAATATTGCAGTAGACTGTACAATACATTACCAAGCATTATAATGTAGATATCTCAAACTATTGTGTAAATTGTAAACCACACACTATAAGATATGTGTCCCGGTAAACTACAATCATATATACAGGGAAAGGGTGAAGTTTTCAAGGGCATTATCTTTGTCCGTTCCCTTGTCATTTCAATTTGGATTGCCTCGGGAACGTAACCTTATTATGTAAGAAGCTGTCTGATGAGAACACCGTACTGCGTACGCGGAATCACGTGGCCACTGTCATCATTGAAATATGAATCACATCCATATCAATAAAGAACTTTAACATCTGAAACTACTTCGCATTTTCTTATTATATATTTATATATATTTATATATATATATATATATATATATATATATATAAGTATATATGTATACGTACAGTAATATGTATATATATACATACATGCACACATATATATATATGTACGTATGGGTTTACCGAACATTTATTATAATGTTCGGTTTGTTTGTAAACAAACAGCCCGAATTACGCCGCACAGTGTTCAGGCAACTATCGTCGCCTTTTTGTTCAACACTGACACATGAACGATGTACTAGTTTCAAGCTTATTAGCTATCGTCAGCATTGTATACCTTCCTGTCAGATGATTGAACGTCTGAAAGTATATACTTTCCTTATGCATATTAACGGCTGAGCAGC
>CAXHJY010001210.1:27500-32500 GCA_964016885.1 Eledone cirrhosa
GTGATAGCTGCAATAGTATGTCCTACAATAGTGATAGCTGCAATAGTATGTCCTACAATAGTGATAGCTGCAATAGTATGTCCTACAATAGTGATAGCTGCAATAATATGTCCTACAATAGTGATAGCTGCAATAATATGTCCTACAATAGTGATAGCTGCAATAGTGTGTCCTACAATAGTGATAGCTGCAATAGTATATGTCCCACAATAGTGATAGCTGCATTAGTATGTCCCACAATAGTGATAGCTGCAATAGTATGTCCTACAATAGTGATAGCTGCAATAGTATGTCCCACTATAGTGATAGCTGGGAACAAATTAGTTTGTGACGGGAAAAAAAGATGTGATTTGATTAATAAACAACTAATAAAATATATAAATAAATAAAAAAAAGTATAGTATAGTATAGTATAGTATAGTATAGTATGATATAGTATAGTATAGCATAATATAGTATAGTATAGTATAGTATAGTATAGTATAGTATAGTATAGTATAGTATAGTATAGTATAGTATAGTATAGTATAGTATAGTATAGTATAGTATAGTATAGTATATTATAGTATAATATAGTATAGTTTAGTATAGTATAGTATTGTATAATATAGTATAGTACAGTATAGTATAGTGCAGTATAGTATAGTGTAGTGTAGTACAGTATAGTATATATTCTATAGAAAAGAATACCCTTCAAAATAATATACGACAACATATGTAAACGGTTAAATATCAAGTTGCTGATTATAGACCATATCAATATACTTGATAATGAAAATTGGAAATTGAAGAGGTCTTTGTTCTAGAATATATATTTATAAGTAGAGCGAGAGGGAGAGAGATAGATATAAAGGAAGGAGAGGAAAGATGGGGAGCTAGAGAGAGACAGAGACGGTGACAGAGAGAGAGAGAGAGAGAGAGAGAGAGAGAGAGAGAGAGAGAGAGAGAGAGAGAGAGAGAGAGAGAGAGAGAGAGAGAGAGAGAAAGAGAGGGGGTTTAAACGCTGAATGATATCGTTTTTCCATGTTTCTAAGTAATATAATAGTTGACTCTATTATGATGTAACACATCAGATACTGCTGGATGGTCTCGTATGTTCGGTGTGTGTTTTATCATCGTTTTACCGACTGTCTGTCTGTGTATCTGTCTGTCAGTCTGTCAGTCTGTCAGACTGTCTGTATGTCTGTCTGTCAGTCTGTCTGCCTGTCAGTCTGTCTGTCTGTCTGTCGTTGATAGTAGAAGTCTTACACATCGGCTCTTCGATTTTGAATCTTTACTTGGTTATTTGTGAGTGTATTATTTAAATTGTTTTACTGTTGTTGACTCTAACCCCTCGTCTGGGACTGTAGACGTAGGGTAAATATATTTTCGCTCCTTTTGGGGTGAAAAAATATTTAATTCAAAATGTTTATCTATATCGTTGAAAACGAGGAAGCCATATTGTAAGCTAACGCCACGCCCACCAAAAAAAAAAAGCGAGAAAGAGGGAACAACAATTCAAACTGTTGAACAACCCCTCCTCTCGAATGGAAAAAACACTATTAATTCGAGTGAAAACCTAAATTTTGAAGAAAAAAATAACAAGGAAATAAACACCACAAAAGATGAAACCAACAACATTGCAACAACAAGCAACAATAAACGAGGCGAAAGCAACAAAGACAAAAAAGTTTATTTTGCCCAAACGGTCAGGAAAGCTATCGAGTACAAGCCCATAGACATTACAAACGCTAAGCAGAACTTGCTAAATGCCAGAAAATACGTATCTTTTGGGGAGGATGGTTCTTTTACGATCAACTCCCCAGAAGAAGTTCGTCAACAGGTATATAGGAATACCATAACCTTCAGGACTATATCCAACGCAACAAGAAAGCCAGCTCAATTGACAGAAAGTCAAATTGAGCTGGTGCTGAAAGACATAAAAAAAGACATACTCTTTATTGAAAGAGGAAAGTTGTATGTCAACATTATGGTCCGAATGAAGGACGAAATGCTGGCTTAAAAATGCTCGGTGGCACCTATAGTGTCACCACAATACACCTTCTTCCCCACGTATAAAGGAAGAAGGACACAAAGACTAAGAATGTGGAGCTCAACGCCAGAAGTAAACATCTGGTCCGTCCTGACAGGATTTACGGACCTAGAAAAGGACATCCTAATATCAGCAGGGGAGTCCACCAGTGGACTGTTCGGGGGGAAAAGTCTGGAGGTTCTCTTACAGATGACACCTGAGAGAATCGCCGGAATACCCGACCGAGTCCTACTAGATGGTCGAACCTTTATTAATATTACGGTGGAAGGCAGGAGGCCCTCATGTTACCACTGCGCTGGCAGAGGTCACCTGAAGACTGCCTGCCCTCTACTAACAGCAAAAAAACCACTGCTACAAACACCACAACAACAAAAACAACCAGCACCACCACCACAAAAACAACAAAATACACTACCATCACAACCACAACGACAACAAAAACCAACAACACCACCTCCAGCACCACCACCACCACAACAACAGCTCAAGAAAACAACCCAA
Source organism: Eledone cirrhosa (assembly GCA_964016885.1). NCBI lineage: Eukaryota > Metazoa > Mollusca > Cephalopoda > Octopoda > Eledonidae > Eledone > Eledone cirrhosa. The sequence continues at coordinate 30,034 of CAXHJY010001210.1, forward strand.
AACACGGTCCCACCCAGTCCCTCCCCACAGAACACAAATACAAAAACACACGCAGTGCATACACAACCTGGAAATATACCCCTCCCCTCCAATACGGAAGAGGAGCTCATATCCTCGGACGACGAGGGGGCTCCCTTCCAAAAAGTCAAAAGGAAAAAACGTACACGCACCACACAAACAAAAATAACCCCACCTGACAACACAACACAGACAACAAAACGCAAGCTCACGCAAGAACAACAAGCAAAAACAAACACAACAACACAAAAACTCTACACATACATAAACAAAAACAATAAAAACTTAACAAAAAAAATAGACAACAACCCTTCGGTACAAACCGAAGGGCCGAATTTTGCAATGGCAATGGGACTCCCTAACCTGAAAATGGTGAAAGTCCCAATTGACATTTTCAAAACATTGAAAAACATTTACCCTGAGGACGTGGGGCCACCCTGCACCAGGCCACTCAACAGCGTCCTCCTGAAAGGTTTTCCCCTCCTCTCCTCAAACACCCACACAATTCCAAACCCCCCAACCCCTCCACACACTAATACCCCCCCCCCCCCCTCCCACAACCCCCCACCCAACAACCCCTCCACCACCCCCATGGAAACTGAGCAGCCCGGACCCCGGAACGAGAGAGGTAAGTGCCTCTTTCTTTTACCACCAACATGGCTGTGTTAAGGGTAGGTTGTCTAAATGCGCGTGGCCTGGGCTCACCTTGGAAGCAAGCTAAACTTCTAAATGATCTCAGGTCACAATGTTTAAATGTGATGGTTATTTGCGAGGCCCGGATCAGCAGCGTGCGGCAACTAGCCCCCACCTTTGATGACTTTGAGATGCACGCATCTCTCTGTCAGCCCGGGGGTGGGGGTGGGGTTGTCGTTCTGCTGCAAAAACATCTAGGTCTCGCTACACAGACAGTACACTTGGACCCGGAGGGTCGACTCGTGGTTCTGGACCTTGGCAGTGGTGAAGGCGAAGCTTTTATGCTTGTCGCCGTATACGCTCCTTTTGGGGCAATGCGGTCGGACTTCTTCCATCGTCTGGAGACTTTTCTAGGGACGTCCAGCTCCTTGCTTTTAGTGGGGGACTGGAATGGTATCCTAGATGCACGTTGGGACTATGTAGGGGCATGTCCCGATAGAGGGGGGTGTAACAGCCTCAAGGGGTTAATCGGCCGATTTGACCTGGCCGATAGATATCGACTAGATTTTCCGACTGTGCCAACCTGGACTTGGTCAAATAACAGTGGTCAATCTAGATCGTACCTAGATAAGTTCTTAGTTACAATTAAGGATAGGAACTTTTTAAGTTGTCCAGAAATGCTCATGGTGGGCTATTCAGACCACAAGTTAGTGACCTGCGTAGTCCACCTTGATAGAACGCATAGGCAGGGACCCGGTTACTGGAAGCTCAACTTGTCCTTACCGGCAAGTAGAGCTTACAGGGACCGGATTAGAACCTTAGTTAAGGAGCGGTTGACGGGCGCCATCGTCAACAGCAGGTGGCGGGGCTCTCTAAAAAGAGAGATTAGAGTAGTTTCAATAGGAGTTAGTAATGAGTTAGCCTCAGATACAAATAGGAAGGAAAGGGAGTTGGTAGTTAATGTTGAAGAGGCAATGAGAAGCGGTAACGTGGCCAGAGTGCAAGCGTCGAAAACGGCCTTGAACCAGTTCTTCGACGCGAAACACGAAGGCTGCGTTGTCCGAAGCAAAATACGTGCTCTGGGAAACGAGGGGACCAAAGCTGTTAGCTGGGCCCGCGTGACAGAAGCGAAAAGTGGGATTAGATCCACTATCCGGTCTTTGCGAGACCAGGATGGACGGGTGATCCTTGAACCTAAGCAAATGTGCGAGGCCTTTCAAAGACACATTGCCCGATTGTTCAGGAGGGGCGGGGGGCCGGTTGGAGATGTGGATTTCGGTCCATACCTCAACGGCCAGCCGCGTCTTTCGGACAAGGAGGCGATCTCAGCTGCGACGGGCCGATCTCAGCTGCTGAAATAGGGGACGTGCTGAGCCTATGCGGCAAACGCAAATCTCCAGGGCTCGATGGTCTGCCCTATGAACTATATATTAATATGCCGGACTTGTTCCCCGATCTCCTCGAGGCGGTCTACTACAACTGGCAACAGAACGGGAGAATTCCCTGTTCTGTGGCCAAGGGCGTAGTCTCGCTAGTGAGGAAGAACGAGAACAAGGGGGATGACATTAGTAATTTTAGGCCCATAACTCTGCTAAATGCAGAGTTAAAGATTTTGGCCAAGGTGTTAGCGAAGAGGTTGGCGCTTGTCGTGGTGGGCCTGGTGGGAGATGCGCAGACATGCGCTATCCCGTCCAGGTCCATCCACGACAACCTCCACCTCATGCGATACATCATAGAGAGGGTTGGGAATGAACCCGGCTTTGGTGGGGCCCTGATAAATTTAGATCAGTCTAAAGCGTTCGATGGTTACCTGGAT
>CAXHJY010001211.1:0-17500 GCA_964016885.1 Eledone cirrhosa
CCTCTACCCTGCTCCTGTTTCTTCGCCCTACTTGTGTCCTCTACCCTGCTCCTGTTTCTCTGCCCTACTTGTGTACTCTATCCTGCCTCTGTTCTCCGCCCTACTTGTGTCATTTACCCTGCCTCTGTTTCTCTGCCCTATTTGTCTCCTCTACCCTGCCTCTGTTTCTCTGCCCTATTTGTCTCCTCTACCCTGCCTCTAATTCTCTGCCCTACTTGTGTCCTCTTCCCTGCCTCTAATTCTCTGCCCTACTTGTGTCCTCTACCCTGCCTCTGTTTATCTGCCCTACTTGTGTCCTCTACCCTGCCCCTGTTTCTCTTCCCTACTTGTCTCCTCTACCCTGCTCCTTTTTCTTCGCCCTACTTGTCTCCTCTACCCTGCCTCTCTTTCTCTGTCCTACTTGTGTCCTCTACCCTGCCTCTCTTTCTCTGTCCTACTTGTGTCCTCTACCCTGCCCCCTCTTTCTCTTCCCTACTTGTGTCCTCTACCTGCCTCTGTTTCTTTCCCTACGTGTGTCCTCTACCCTGCCTCTGTTCTCCGCCCTACTTGTGTCCTCTACCCTGCCCCTGTTTCTCTGCCCTACTTGTGTCATCTACCCGGCTTCTGTTCTCCGCCCTACTTGTTTCCTCTACCCTGCCCCTGTTCTCCGCCCTACGTGTGTCCTCCACCCTGCCTCTATTTCTATGCCCGACTTGTCCTCTACCCTGCCTCTCTTTCTCCGCCCTACTTGTGACCTCTACACTGCCCCTGTTTCTCCGCCCTACTTGTGTTCTCTACCCTGCCTCTCTTTCTCTGTCCTACTTGTGTCCTCTACCCTGCCTCTCTTTCTCTGCCCTACTTGTGTCCTCTACCCTGCCCCTGTTTCTCCGCCCTACTTGTGTTCTCTACCCTGCCTCTCTTTCTCTGTCCTACTTGTGTTCTCTACCCTGCCTCTCTTTCTCTGCCCTACTTGTTTCCTCTACCCTGCCTCTCTTTCTCTGCCCTACTTGTGTCCTCTACCCTGCCCCTGTTTCTCCGCCCTACTTGTGTTCTCTACCCTGCCCCTGTTTCTCCGCCCTACTTGTGTTCTCTACCCTGCCTCTCTTTCTCTGTCCTACTTGTGTCCTCTACCCTGCCTCTCTTTCTCTGTCCTACTTGTGTCCTCTACCCTGCCTCTCTTTCTCTGCCCTACTTGTGACCGCTACACTGCCCCTGTTTCTCCGCCCTACTTGTGTTCTCTACCCTGCCTCTCTTTCTCTGTTCTACTTGTGTCCTCTACCCTGTCTCTCTTTTTCTGCCCTACTTGTGTCCTCTACCCTGCCCCTGTTTCTCCGCCCTACTTGTGTTCTCTACCCTGCCTCTCTTTCTCTGTCCTACTTGTGTTCTCTACCCTGCCTCTCTTTCTCTGTCCTACTTGTGTCCTCTACCCTGTCTCTTTCTCTGCCCTACTTGTGACCTCTACACTGCCCCTGTTTCTCCGCCCTACTTGTGTTCTCTACCCTGCCTCTCTTTCTCTGTCCTACTTGTGTCCTCTACCCTGCCTCTCTTTCTCTGTCCTACTTGTGTCCTCTACCCTGCCTCTCTTTCTCTGCCCTACTTGTGTCCTCTACCCGGCTTCTGTTCTCCGCCCTACTTGTTTCCTCTACCCTGCCCCTGTTTCTCCGCCCTACTTGTGTCCTCTACCCTGCCTCTGTTCTCTTCCCTACTTGTGTCCTCTACCCTGCCCCTGTTTCTCTTCCCTACTTGTCTTCTCCCCTGCCTCTGTTTATCTGCCCTACTTGTGTCCTCTACCCTGCCTCTGTTTCTCTGCCCTACTTGTGTCCTCTACCCTGCCTCTGTTTCTCTGCCCTACTTGTGTCCTCTACCCTGCCTCTGTTTCTCTGTCCTACTTGTGTCCTCTACCCTGCCTCTGTTTCTCTTCCCTACTTGTGTCCTCTACCCTGCCCCTGTTTATCTGCCCTACTTGTGTCCTCTACCCTGCCCCTGTTTCTCTGCCCTACTTGTGTCCTCTACCCTGCCTCTGTTTCTCTGTCCTACTTGTGTCCTCTACCCTGCCTCTGTTTCTCTGTCCTACTTGTGTCCTCTACCCTGCCTCTGTTCCACTGCCCTACTTGTGTCCTCTACCCTGCCTCTGTTTCTCTGCCCTACTTGTGTCCTCTACTCTGCCTCTGTTTCTCTGCCCTACTTGTGTCCTCTACCCTGCCTCTGTTTCTCTGCCCTACTTGTGTCCTCTACCCTGCCTCTGTTTCTCTGCCCTACTTGTGTCCTCTACCCTGCCCATCTTTCTCTGCCCTACTTGTGTCCTCTACCCTGCCCCTGTTTCTCTGCCCTACTTGTGTCCTCTAAACTGCCCTGTTTCTCCGCCCTACTTGTCATCTATCCTGCCTCTCTTTCTCAGCCCTACTTGTGTCCTCTACCCTGCCCCTGTTTCTCTTCCCTACGTGTGTCCTCTACCCTGCCCCTGTTTCTTCGCCCTACTTGTGTCCTATACTCTGCCTCTGTTCTCTGTCCTACTTGTGTCCTCTACCCTGCCTCTGTTTCTCTGCCCTACTTGTGTCCTATACCCTGCCTCTGTTCTCTGCCCTACTTGTGTCCTATACCCTGCCTCTGTTCTCTGCCCTACTTGTGTCCTATACCCTGCCTCTGTTCTCTGCCCTACTTGTGTCCTATACCCTGCCTCTGTTCTCTGCCCTACTTGTGTCCTCTACCCTGCCTCTGTTCTCTGCCCTACTTGTGTCCTCTACCATGCCCCTGTTTCTCTTCCCTACGTGTGTCCTCTACCCTGCTCCTGTTTCTTCGCCCTACTTGTGTCCTCTACCCTGCCCCTATTTATCTGCCCTACTTGTGTCCTATACCCTGCCTCTGTTCTCTGCCCTACTTGTGTCCTCTACCCTGCCTCTGTTTCTCTTCCCTACTTGTGTCCTCTACCCTGCCCCTCTTTCTCTTCCCTACTTGTGTCCTCTACCCTGCTCCTTGTTCTTCGCCCTATTCGTGTCCCCTACCCTGCCTCTCTTTCTTTGTCCTACTTATGTCCTCTATCCTGCCACTCTTTATCTGCCCTACTTCTGTTCTGTCCTCTACCCTGCCTCTCTTTCTCTGCCCTACTTGTGTCCTCTACCCTGCCTCTGTTTCTCTGCCCTACTTGTGTCCTCTACCCTGCCTCTGTTTTTCTGCCGTACTTGTTTCCTCTACCCTGCCTCTGTACTCCGCCCTACTTGTGATCTACCCTGCCTCTGTTCTCCGCCCTATTTGAATCCTCTACCCTGCCTCTGTTCTCAGCCGTACATGTGTCCTCTACCCTGCCTCTCTTTCTCTTCCCTACTTGTGTCCTCTACCCTGCCTCTCTTTCTCTTCCCTACTTGTGTCCTCTACCCTGCCTCTCTTTCTCTTCCCTACTTGTGTCCTCTACCCTGCCTCTCTTTCTCTTCCCTACTTGTGTCCTCTACCCTGCCTCTCTTTCTCTGTCCTACTTGTGTCCTCTACACTGCCCCTCTTACTCTGCCCTACTTGTGTCCTCTACCCTGCCTCTCTTTTTCTGTCCTACTTGTGTCCTCTACTCTGCCTCTGTTTCTCTGCCCTACTTGTGTCCTCTACCCTGCCTCTCTTTTTCTGTCCTACTTGTGTCCTCTACTCTGCCTCTGTTTCTCTTCCCTACTTGTGTCCTCTACCCTGCCTCTGTTTCTCTGCCCTACTTGTGTCCTCTACCCTGCCTCTGTTTCTCTGCCCTACTTGTGTCCTCTACCCTGCCTCTGTATTCCGCCCTACTTGTGTCCTCTACCCTGCCTCTGTTCTCCGCCCTACTTGAATCCTCTACCCTGCTCTGTTCTCAGCCGTACTTGTGTCCTCTACCCTGCCTCTGTTTCTTTTCCCTACTTGTATCCTCTACCCTGCCTCTGTTTCTCCCCTACTTGTGTCCTCTACCCTGCCTCTGTTTCTCTGCCCTACTTGTGTCCTCTACCCTGCCTCTGTTTCTCCGCCCTACTTGTGTCCTCTATCCTGTTCCTGTTTCTTTTCCCTACTTGTATCCTCTACCCTCCCTCTGTTCTCTGCCCTACTTGCATCCTCTACCCTGCCTCTGTTCTCAGCCCTACTTGTGTCCTCTACCCTGCCCCTGTTTCTCTGCCCTACTTGTCCTCTACCCTGCCTCTCTTTCTCTGCCCTACTTGTGTCCTCTACCCTGCCCCTGTTTCTCCGCCCGACTTGTCCTCTACCCTGCCTCTATTTCTCCGCCCGACTTGTGTCCTCTACCCTGCCTCTATTTCTCTTCCCTACTTGTGTCCTCTACCCTGCCCCTGTTTCTCCGCCCTACTTGTGTCCTCTACCCTGCCTCTGTTTTTTTGCCCTACTTGTGTCCTCTACCATGCCCCTCTTTCTCTGCCCTACTTGTGTCCTCTACCCTGCCTCTCTTCCTCTGCCCTACTTGTGTCCTCTACCCTGCCTCTGTTTCTCTGCCCTACTTGTGTCCTCTACCCTGCCTCTGTTTCTATGCCCTACTTGTGTCCTCTACCCTGCCTCTGTTTCTCTGCCCTACTTGTGTCCTCTACCCTGCCCCTGTTTCTCTGCCCTACTTGTGTCCTCTACCCTGCACCTCTTTTTCTGCCCTACTTGTGTCCTCTACCCTGCCTCTGTTTCTCTGCCCTACTTGTCGTCTACCCTGCCCCTGTTTCTCTGCCATACTTGTGTCCTCTACCCTGCCTCTGTTTCTCTGCCCTACTTGTGTCCTCTACCCTGCCCCTGTTTCTCTGCCCTACTTGTGTCCTCTACCCTGCCTCTCTTTCTTTCCCCTACTTGTCCTCTACCCTGCCTCTGAATCTCTGCCCTACTTGTGTCCTCTACCCTGCCCCTGTTTCTCTGCCCTACTTGTGTCCTCTACCCTGCCCCTGTTTCTCTTCCCTACTTGTCTTCTCTACCCTGCCCCTGTTTCTCTGCCCTACTTGTGTCCTCTACCCTGCCTCTCTTTCTCTGCCCTACGTGTGTCCTCTACCCTGCCTCTGTTTCTCTGCCCTACTTGTGTCCTCTACCCTGCCTCTGTTTCTCTGCCCTACTTGTGTCCTCTACCCTGCCTCTGTTTCTCTTCCCTACGTGTGTCCTCTACCCTGCCTCTGTTTCTGTGCCCTACTTGTGTCCTCTACCCTGCCTCTGTTTCTCTGCCCTACTTGTGTCCTCTACCCTGCCTCTGTTTCTCTTCCCTACGTGTGTCCTCTACCCTGCCTCTGTTTCTCTGCCCTACTTGTGTCCTCTGCCCTGCCTCTGTTTCTCTTCCCTACGTGTGTCCTCTACCATGCCTCTGTTTCTCTGCCCTACTTGTGTCCTCTACCCTGCTCCTGTTTCTTCGCCCTACTTGTGTCCTCTACCCTGCTCCTGTTTCTCTGCCCTACTTGTGTACTCTATCCTGCCTCTGTTCTCCGCCCTACTTGTGTCATTTACCCTGCCTCTGTTTCTCTGCCCTATTTGTCTCCTCTACCCTGCCTCTGTTTCTCTGCCCTATTTGTCTCCTCTACCCTGCCTCTAATTCTCTGCCCTACTTGTGTCCTCTTCCCTGCCTCTAATTCTCTGCCCTACTTGTGTCCTCTTCCCTGCCTCTAATTCTCTGCCCTACTTGTGTCCTCTACCTGCCTCTGTTTCTTTCCCTACGTGTGTCCTCTACCCTGCCTCTGTTCTCCGCCCTAAGTGTGTCCTCTACCCTGCCCCTGTTTCTCTGCCCTACTTGTGTCATCTACCCGGCTTCTGTTCTCCGCCCTACTTGTTTCCTCTACCCTGCCCCTGTTTCTCCGCCCTACGTGTGTCCTCCACCCTGCCTCTATTTCTATGCCCGACTTGTCCTCTACCCTGCCTCTCTTTCTCCGCCCTACTTGTGACCTCTACACTGCCCCTGTTTCTCCGGCCTACTTGTGTTCTCTACCCTGCCTCTCTTTCTCTGTCCTACTTGTGTCCTCTACCCTGCCTCTCTTTCTCCGCCCTACTTGTGACCTCTACACTGCCCCTGTTTCTCCGCCCTACTTGTGTTCTCTACCCTGCCTCTCTTTCTCTGTCCTACTTGTGTCCTCTACCCTGCCCCTGTTTCTCCGCCCTACTTGTGTTCTCTACCCTGCCTCTCTTTCTCTGTCCTACTTGTGTTCTCTACCCTGCCTCTCTTTCTCTGCCCTACTTGTTTCCTCTACCCTGCCCCTGTTTCTCCGCCCTACTTGTGTTCTCTACCCTGCCTCTCTTTCTCTGTCCTACTTGTGTCCTCTACCCTGCCTCTCTTTCTCTGTCCTACTTGTGTCCTCTACCCTGCCTCTCTTTCTCTGCCCTACTTGTGACCGCTACACTGCCCCTGTTTCTCCGCCCTATTTGTGTTCTCTACCCTGCCTCTCTTTCTCTGTTCTACTTGTGTCCTCTACCCTGTCTCTCTTTCTCTGCCCTACTTGTGTCCTCTACCCTGCCCCTGTTTCTCCGCCCTACTTGTGTTCTCTACCCTGCCTCTCTTTCTCTGTCCTATTTGTGTTCTCTACCCTGCCTCTCTTTCTCTGTCCTACTTGTGTCCTCTACCCTGCCTCTCTTTCTCTGCCCTACTTGTGACCTCTACACTGCCCCTGTTTCTCCGCCCTACTTGTGTTCTCTACCCTGCCTCTCTTTCTCTGTCCTACTTGTGTCCTCTACCCTGCCTCTCTTTCTCTGTCCTACTTGTGTCCTCTACCCTGCCTCTCTTTCTCTGCCCTACTTGTGTCCTCTACCCGGCTTCTGTTCTCCGCCCTACTTGTTTCCTCTACCCTGCCCCTGTTTCTCCGCCCTACTTGTGTCCTCTACCCTGCCTCTGTTCTCTTCCCTACTTGTGTCCTCTACCCTGCCCCTGTTTCTCTTCCCTACTTGTCTTCTCCCCTGCCTCTGTTTATCTGCCCTACTTGTGTCCTCTACCCTGCCTCTGTTTCTCTGCCCTACTTGTGTCCTCTACCCTGCCTCTGTTTCTCTGCCCTACTTGTGTCCTCTACCCTGCCTCTGTTTCTCTGTCCTACTTGTGTCCTCTACCCTGCCTCTGTTTCTCTTCCCTACTTGTGTCCTCTACCCTGCCCCTGTTTCTCTGCCCTACTTGTGTCCTCTACCCTGCCCCTGTTTCTCTGCCCTACTTGTGTCCTCTACCCTGCCCCTGTTTCTCTGCCCTACTTGTGTCCTCTACCCTGCCTCTGTTTCTCTGTCCTACTTGTGTCCTCTACCCTGCCTCTGTTTCTCTGTCCTACTTGTGTCCTCTACCCTGCCTCTGTTCCACTGCCCTACTTGTGTCCTCTACCCTGCCTCTGTTTCTCTGCCCTACTTGTGTCCTCTACCCTGCCTCTGTTTCTCTGCCCTACTTGTGTCCTCTTCCCTGCCCCTGTTTCTCTGCCCTATTTGTGTCCTCTACCCTGCCTCTGTTCCACTGCCCTACTTGTGTCCTCTACCCTGCCTCTGTTTCTCTGCCCTACTTGTGTCCTCTACCCTGCCTCTGTTTCTCTGCCCTACTTGTGTCCTCTACCCTGCCTCTCTTTCTCTGTCCTACTTGTGTTCTCTACCCTGCCCCTGTTTCTCTTCCCTACTTGTCTTCTCCCCTGCCTCTGTTTATCTGCCCTACTTGTGTCCTCTACCCTGCCCATCTTTCTCTGCCCTACTTGTGTCCTCTACCCTGCCCCTGTTTCTCTGCCCTACTTGTGTCCTCTAAACTGCCCCTGTTTCTCCGCCCTACTTGTCATCTATCCTGCCTCTCTTTCTCAGCCCTACTTGTGTCCTCTACCCTGCCCCTGTTTCTCTTCCCTACGTGTGTCCTCTACCCTGCCCCTGTTTCTTCGCCCTACTTGTGTCCTATACTCTGCCTCTGTTCTCTGTCCTACTTGTGTCCTCTACCCTGCCTCTGTTTCTCTGCCCTACTTGTGTCCTATACCCTGCCTCTGTTCTCTGCCCTACTTGTGTCCTATACCCTGCCTCTGTTCTCTGCCCTACTTGTGTCCTATACCCTGCCTCTGTTCTCTGCCCTACTTGTGTCCTATACCCTGCCTCTGTTCTCTGCCCTACTTGTGTCCTCTACCCTGCCTCTGTTCTCTGCCCTACTTGTGTCCTCTACCATGCCCCTGTTTCTCTTCCCTACGTGTGTCCTCTACCCTGCTCCTGTTTCTTCGCCCTACTTGTGTCCTCTACCCTGCCCCTATTTCTCTGCCCTACTTGTGTCCTATACCCTGCCTCTGTTCTCTGCCCTACTTGTGTCCTCTACCCTGCCTCTGTTTCTCTTCCCTACTTGTGTCCTCTACCCTGCCCCTCTTTCTCTTCCCTACTTGTGTCCTCTACCCTGCTCCTTGTTCTTCGCCCTATTCGTGTCCCCTACCCTGCCTCTCTTTCTTTGTCCTACTTATGTCCTCTATCCTGCCACTCTTTATCTGCCCTACTTCTGTTCTGTCCTCTACCCTGCCTCTCTTTCTCTGCCCTACTTGTGTCCTCTACCCTGCCTCTGTTTCTCTGCCCTACTTGTGTCCTCTACCCTGCCTCTGTTTTTCTGCCGTACTTGTTTCCTCTACCCTGCCTCTGTACTCCGCCCTACTTGTGATCTACCCTGCCTCTGTTCTCCGCCCTATTTGAATCCTCTACCCTGCCTCTGTTCTCAGCCGTACTTGTGTCCTCTACCCTGCCTCTCTTTCTCTTCCCTACTTGTGTCCTCTACCCTGCCTCTCTTTCTCTGCCCTACTTGTGTCCTCTACCCTGCCTCTCTTTCTCTTCCCTACTTGTGTCCTCTACCCTGCCTCTCTTTCTCTTCCCTACTTGTGTCCTCTACCCTGCCTCTCTTTCTCTTATCTACTTGTGTCCTCTACCCTGCCTCTGTTCTCAGCCGTACTTGTGTCCTCTACCCTGCCTCTCTTTCTCTTCCCTACTTGTGTCCTCTACCCTGCCTCTCTTTCTCTTCCCTACTTGTGTCCTCTACCCTGCCTCTCTTTCTCTGTCCTACTTGTGTCCTCTACACTGCCCCTCTTACTCTGCCCTAATTGTGTCGTCAAACCTGCCTGTCTTTCTCTGCCCTACTTGTGTCCTCTACCCTGCCTCTGTTCCACTGCCCTACTTGTGTCCTCTACCCTGCCTCTCTTTTTCTGTCCTACTTGTGTCCTCTACTCTGCCTCTGTTTCTCTTCCCTAATTGTGTCCTCTGCCCTGCCTCTGTTTCTCTGCCCTACTTGTGTCCTCTACCCTGCCTCTGTTTCTCTGCCCTACTTGTGTCCTCTACCCTGACTCTGTTTCTCTTCCCTACTTGTGTCCTCTACCCTGCCTCTGTTTTTCTGCCCTACTTGTGTCCTCTACCCTGCCTCTGTACTCCGCCCTACTTGTGTCCTCTACCCTGCCTCTGTTCTCCGCCCTACTTGAATCCTCTACCCTGCTCTGTTCTCAGCCGTACTTGTGTCCTCTACCCTGCCTCTGTTTCTTTTCCCTACTTGTATCCTCTACCCTGCCTCTGTTTCTCTGCCCTACTTGTGTCCTCTACCCTGCCTCTATTTCTCTGCCCTACTTGTGTCCTCTACCCTGACTCTGTTTCTCTTCCCTACTTGTGTCCTCTACCCTGCCTCTGTTTTTCTGCCCTACTTGTGTCCTCTACCCTGCCTCTGTACTCCGCCCTACTTGTGTCCTCTACCCTGCCTCTGTTCTCCGCCCTACTTGAATCCTCTACCATGCTCTGTTCTCAGCCGTACTTGTGTCCTCTACCCTGCCTCTGTTTCTTTTCCCTACTTGTATCCTCTACCCTGCCTCTGTTTCTCTGCCCTACTTGTGTCCTCTACCCTGCCTCTGTTTCTCCGCCCTACTTGTGTCCTCTATCCTGTTCCTGTTTCTTTTCCCTACTTGTATCCTCTACCCTCCCTCTGTTCTCTGCCCTACTTGCATCCTCTACCCTGCCTCTGTTCTCAGCCCTACTTGTGTCCTCTACCCTGCCCCTGTTTCTCTGCCCTACTTGTCCTCTACCCTGCCTCTCTTTCTCTGCCCTACTTGTGTCCTCTACCCTGCCCCTGTTTCTCCGCCCGACTTGTCCTCTACCCTGCCTCTATTTCTCCGCCCGACTTGTGTCCTCTACCCTGCCTCTATTTCTCTTCCCTACTTGTGTCCTCTACCCTGCCCCTGTTTCTCCGCCCTACTTGTGTCCTCTACCCTGCCTCTGTTTTTTTGCCCTACTTGTGTCCTCTACCATGCCCCTCTTTCTCTGCCCTACTTGTGTCCTCTACCCTGCCTCTCTTCCTCTGCCCTACTTGTGTCCTCTACCCTGCCTCTGTTTCTCTGCCCTACTTGTGTCCTCTACCCTGCCCCTGTTTCTCTGCCCTACTTGTGTCCTCTACCCTGCACCTCTTTTTCTGCCCTACTTGTGTCCTCTACCCTGCCTCTGTTTCTCTGCCCTACTTGTCGTCTACCCTGCCCCTGTTTCTCTGCCATACTTGTGTCCTCTACCCTGCCTCTGTTTCTCTGCCCTACTTGTGTCCTCTACCCTGCCCCTGTTTCTCTGCCCTACTTGTGTCCTCTACCCTGCCTCTCTTTCTTTCCCCTACTTGTCCTCTACCCTGCCTCTGAATCTCTGCCCTACTTGTGTCCTCTACCCTGCCCCTGTTTCTCTGCCCTACTTGTGTCCTCTACCCTGCCCCTGTTTCTCTTCCCTACTTGTCTTCTCTACCCTGCCCCTGTTTCTCTGCCCTACTTGTGTCCTCTACCCTGCCTCTCTTTCTCTGCCCTACTTGTGTCCTCTACCCTGCCTCTGTTTCTCTGCCCTACTTGTGTCCTCTACCCTGCCCCAGTTTCTCTGCCCTACTTGTGTCCTCTACCCTGCCTCTCTTTCTCTGCCCTACGTGTGTCCTCTACCCTGCCCCTGTTTCTCCGCCCTACTTGTGTCCTCTACCCTGCCCCTGTTTCTCTGCCCTACTTGTGTCCTCTACCCTGCCCCTGTTTCTTTCCCCTACTTGTGTCCTCTACCCTGCCCCTGTTTCTCTGCCCTACTTGTGTCCTCTACCCTGCCCCTGTTTCTCTGCCCTACTTGTGTCATCTACCCTGCCCCTGTTTCTCCGCCCTACTTGTGTCATCTACCCAGCCCCTGTTTCTCCGCCCTACTTGTGTCATCTACCCAGCCCCTGTTTCTCTGCCCTACTTGTGTCCTCTACCCAGCCCCTGTTTCTCTGCCCTACTTGTGTCCTCTACCCTGCCCCTGTTTCTCTGCCCTACTTGTGTCCTCTACCCTGCCCCTGTTTCTCTGCCCTACTTGTGTCATCTACCCAGCCCCTGTTTCTCTGCCCTACTTGTGTTCTCTACCCAGCCCCTCTTTCTCTGCCCTACTTGTGTCCTCTACCCTGCCTCTCTTTCTCTGCCCTACTTGTGTCTTCTACCCTGCCCCTGTTTCTCTGCCCTACTTGTGTCCTCTACCCTGCCCCTGTTTCTCCGCCCTACTTGTGTCCTCTACCCTGCCCCTGTTTCTCTGCCCTACTTGTGTCCTCTACCCTGCCCCTGTTTCTCTGCCCTACTTGTGTCCTCTACCCTGCCTCTGTTTCTCTGCCCTACTTGTGTCCTCTACCCTGCCCCTGTTTCCTTTCCCTACTTGTGTCCTCTACCCTGCCTCTCTTTCTCTGCCCTACTTGTGTCTCTACCCTGCCTCTCTTTCTCCGCCCTACTTGTGTCCTCTACCGTGCCCCCTTTTCTCCGCCCTACTTGTATCCTATACCCTGCCCCTGTTTCTCTGCCCTACTTGTGTCCTCTACCCTGCCTCTCATTCTCTGCCCTACTTGTGTCCTCTACCCTGCCCCTGTTTCTCTGCCCTACTTGTGTCCTCTACCTTTCCCCTGTTTCTCTGCCCTAATTATGTCCTCTATCCTGCAACTCTTTCTCTGCCCTACTTGTGTCCTCTACCCTGCCTCTGTTTCTCTGCCCTACTTGTGTCCTCTACCCTGCCTCTCTTTCTCTGCCCTACTTGTGTCCTCTACCCTGCCTCTGTTTCTATGCCCTACTTGTGTCCTCTACCCTGCCTGTGTTCTCTGCCCTGTTTGAATCCTCTACCCTCCCTCTGTTCTCCGCCCTACTTGTGTCCTCTACCCTGCCCCTGTCTCTCTGCCCTACTTGTCCTCTACCCTGCCTCTCTTTCTCTGCTCTACTTGTGTCCTCTACCCTGCCCCTGTTTCTCCGCCCTACTTGTGTCCTCTACCTTGCCCCTGTTTCTCTGCCCTAATTGTGTCCTCTATCCTGCCTCTCTTTCTCTGCCCTACTTGTGTCCTCTACCCTGCCTCTGTTTCTCTGCCCTACTTTTGTCCTGTACCCTGCCTCTGTTTCTCTGCCTGTGTCCAAACGGCCGTTTTGTGTTATGTTTACAGCCTGATTTCAATGTTCCAACTGAACTAAAATATCTATTTTTTTTAGTTTTCTGATTCTACACTGACCTCAGTGTTAAGGCAGCTGTTATTTTATAGTTTCAAATATGTGTTAAGTGTTCTGATAATGTATATATAGTCTCTCTGTGAGGGGACGCTGTGAACTGAAACACATCATAGGTCATACCACTCATGATTTAGATTCTACTAATTACAACTTGGCCTGGAGAGGGGTTTGGGCTCCGCCAGGCTTATACCCCAGAAATACTGCATGCCAATACGGTGCCTCTATAACTAAATAGAGATGAACGAGTAGAGTGGTTGTTAGCCGACTCCCACTTCTGGATCTGAGTTTTCAAATAACTGCTTCCACTGGCCAGACTAAAAGTAGTGACGGACTAGGGTGTTTACATAGGTACCACCAAACATTTCTAAGGTCCTTTGAAATACCATGGTGACACACGGTCAAACATCGAGTTACACTCTGATTGGCTGACCTAGTTACATGAATTTGATTAATATAGTATCGTTACTGATGGACTTGATTCCACTTTGTCGACATTTTCCAGGCATAAGAATGTCTATTTCATTAGTTGGTTTGGAGAAAAAGCGTCTGGAAATCATCGGTAATGCGAAGATAAATCTATTAATATAAATACTTCCAACTCCTAATTGATGTGTTGATTGCGCTTTTCTTTCATTTGTACACACACACACCGACGAATATACATACCCTCGCATATACACACACATAATATATATATAATTCAACACACACGCACACGCACACACGAGAATTCTGAGAGATCTGTATGGTGTGGACGTCGATGTTTTCAAGAAACATCTTGACACTCTGCTATCCAGGATCGCGGATGAGCCGACAGTACTACCGTAACCTACGGCTAGCATCAACGAACCCCCTCTTACACCAGGGGACCGCCTGCACAGGCTGGAGATAGAATGTGTAGTAACAAGGGTGGTGCCCCAGCATGGCCGCAGCCGGATGTCTGGAACAGGTAAAAGAGTATATATCGTATATGTATGCTTGCAAGTAGATTCGGACTACATGCATTACATGTGCTGCTACACGTGCATATGCTAACTTATGTGCACATAAATATATATAGTATGTACCTGAAAGTGAGTATTCATGTAGGTGTGTACCTCTGCAAACTTGCACATCTCTCTCTCTCTCTCTGTCTCTCTCTCTCTGTCTCTCTCTCTCTGTCTCTCTCTCTCTCTCTCTCTCTCTCTCTCTGTCTCTCTCTCTTTATCTCTCTCTCTTCTCTCTCTCTCTCTCTCTCTCTCTCTTTCTATCTCTCTTTCTCTCTCTCTCTCTCTGCCTCTCTCTCTTTCTCTCTCTCTCTCTCTCTGCCTCTCTCTCTTTCTCTCTCTCTCTCTCTCTGCCTCTCTCTCTTTCTCTCTCTCTGTCTCTCTCTCTGTCTCTCTGTCTCTATGTCTCTCCCTCTGTCTCACTCTCTCTCTCTCTCTCTCCGTCTGTCTCTCTCTCTCTCTCTCTCTCCCCGTCTGTCTCTCTCTCTCTCTCTCTCTCCGTCTGTCTCTCTCTCTCTCTCTCTCCGTCTGTCTCTCTCTCTCTCTCCGTCTGTCTCAGTCTCTCTGTCCCCCCCCCGCTCTCTGAGTCTATCTTACTTCCCTTGTCTATTTGCTCTCTCTCTACGCTTCCCTCCCTGTCCCTCTAGTGATATCTCAGTTAATCCAGGTCCAAATATTCCACTCAACAGCCTCCTCCCCCCCCCCTCTCTCCCAGAAATATTTAACTCTCAATTAAATCTCCATCTCAATCTCAAGCAGATGCTTTAAACACGGCAGAGTATTTGACACGTGTATCGTGGATTAACTTTCACAGATCATCTCCTCTGGATACCTCAACACCAGATGAAGCCTTATTCCCCCCCCCCCCTCATCATCACAGATCATTCACAGAGCCAATCTCCTCTCCAGTTACCTTAATGTAACCTTAAGGAGCAACAACACTCCGCCTCGCCACTAGCTGGGTAGGGGACTAGCCATTTACAGTATGATTTTATTCCCGCGAGAGGAAGAATTGAACTCACACATTTGGTGCAAGAAATACTCAGTAATTCCATTGTGTTGCCGTCATCACTTCCAGTTGATTGACATTACATTTAATTACAGGGCAGAGTCGGTACAGCGTCTGATATGTCTTGCAGTACAACTTTCTATGTTCTCAGTTTAAATCCCACCGAAATCAAATTTACCTCTTGTCCTTCAGAGGTCGATAAAATAAAGTACCAGTTAAATAATGAGGTCGATATAATCGACTTTCCCCTAGTCCAAATCGCTAACCTTGAATTATACTTTGTTAATGCTTCCCGAGCAAGTGAGGGAGCCAAATTGGGGTTACTCGAAATGGTAGAAATAGTAACCAAATCTCTCTCAAATCTTATACAACAATCTTTTAAAATGGAAAGACATTGGATGATAGGAATATATGTATAGACCCGTAACCTCTGACGGAGTCATGAGGAGCCTTGGTGACATTTTAAACTTGAAGGAGTTCTTTAGCTCCGAACATTGCCGACTTTTTCCAGAGAAGAGTGAGTGAGAGAGAGAAAAAATAAGAGATATAGAGGAAGAATTGATCCCAATACTAGATGGCCCCTCTTTTATCGACTTCAGTACCAGATTGGTACTGATGTGTCATCGACCTGGAAGGGATGAAGATAAAGTTGACCCGACTGGTTTTGAACTCAGAGCGCAGTGAATCGGGACATTGGATAATATAGTCTGAAATATATTGTGAAAATACGGGATGGTCAAGGCTGGAATGTCTTTGAACATCGGTCTACTGATCCTGACTGACAGTTGCTAAACATCACCAAAAACTACATTTAAGATAATTCATCAGATAAAATACAAAGTGTGTTTTATAAATGTTTACATAGCCAAGGAACATACCTTATCAGTTGAAGTATTCCTTGGATAGTGGATCTTTAAATTCAGTTTCACTGCAACGATAACTGAAACATGTTTAATCCCAAGGCCTAGCCTTCAACAAGCAGACTGTTGGTTTGAAGACGTCTCAGATGTGACCATCCTGCCTTTTTTAATAATATATATATAGTAATAATAATAAATGTGAAGACTAAAATCCAAAGAGGGCTCGATAAGGATAAATATATATCAAATATATAAGAACCCAAGAGCAAATATTTATTAAAATAACAGATTAAAGTTTAAGCAAAGAATCGCATTAGTAAAGTATATACAAAATTTAATATAGAAATAGCTTCTACCGGACGATAACTGTTTCATTCGGAGGAAATCATCTGTATGTATGTATATATATATATATATATATATTAACCCAGTACAACCTGTCGCATGGTCGGGTCGTCGGCGTCTAAACCGGCAACCCCACCAAGTTTATTTGGTGAGGAGGGTGATTTTGGACACCCTGCAGGATAAAAAACAAAACCTAACAAAGAGCGGAAGAACTCATTAGAGTCAACGGCCATCCAAAAGTGTGTAAATATGTATATACACATGTATATATGTATGTATATGTGTATATATATGGGTGCATGTGTATGTATATGCACGGGGACATAGAAATAGTCGACCTGGACACCCGATCGCGCGGTTAAACCACTAGGAGTGAAGGACCCTTAGCCTTTGTCAGGGCATTCTTCTAGGAGAAGGCAACTCAAGAAACTGGGATAACTCCGATATAAAACCTGCGGCTCAGTAGTTACCGATGATGTTGATCTTTTCTTCTTTTTGTATTATAGCTAGTGTCGCTCAGAGTGGGATTGGCTCAGTGCACAGTCTTTCCTCACTTAAAAAAAAAATCTTCACGCGCAGGCATTGCACGATAGAATTAATTAATAATTATTAATAATGGTATATCGTACAATGGCCATACTCGATAACGGGTATGTGTTCTCTTCCTAGAAGGTTGATCATCTTCGAAGAGGATTCTTGGTTAGCTCCTATGACATTCTTTCAGACAGAAGACTTTTAAAAGTGTTTCCATCAAATCGCACCATCAGCTCTTATTTCCTTTAAAGGTTTTAAACTGTGATTTAAGGGAAATTTTGTTGCTATTTCCACAGACAGACAGTCAGATAAGGATAGCTAGATACACAGACAAACACAGATACAGATAGTCCCTAGTTGACTTGATAAGGAATAGGTGTTGTACTTGGAATATTTCTAAGAAAGGGTCTCACATATAAAACTTTTTACTTTGAAACATTATCAAATATAAAATGTTCACACAATAGGCGGCAGATATAATACAGATCACAACACATACCAAACAAT
This sequence comes from Eledone cirrhosa, assembly GCA_964016885.1. NCBI lineage: Eukaryota > Metazoa > Mollusca > Cephalopoda > Octopoda > Eledonidae > Eledone > Eledone cirrhosa. The sequence goes on from CAXHJY010001211.1 coordinate 16,604, forward strand.
AAATGTTTCAGTAAAAAAGTATGAAATCTTATTCCAAAAACAACTTAAATAAAATTGATGTTTGTTGAGATATTTTCAAAATAGTTATGAGTTCATATTTAGAATCTGTTAGAACGGTAAAAATGATTGGAAGTAGTGGTATGATAGATTACATTTCCACTGCTATTTCTATCTTTAATTTTCAGGTAGTTTAGTTATTTTTACCCTTATTTGTTTAATTTATTTGTTTATTCGCTAATTCAATCTATTTCAACTGACGCTGAGAGCTAAACACTTCTGTTAAGATATTGATCTGCTGTTAATTATTGAATTCTTGGATATAGCTTATTAACTTTGTGATATTTAGCTCTAGCCAAGATCTATGAACAAAGGTAAACTAGAGGTGACCATGTCAAGTTTTGTATATCAAAGTTTCCTTCTGTATTTATGAATGCGGTACGATGTGAAGGGGATTTAGCTGTTGTTTCTAGTAGTTGGATCAATGGTGTTGATGCAATGATGAAGAAATCTTTAAGTGTTTGTGGTGAGTTACAAGTGGAAAAGAACTTGTAGAATCATATTTGTATCGAGAAAAATAATGAACATTTAATTTTTAAAATCCTTATATTACTGTTGAAGGATTAAACGATTATCTAGTTTAGAGACTCCGTCACCGGATGATTTCAAATAGGAATGTGTGGGAAATTTAACACCGCGGTCAACTTTGCCTTTTATATTTTCGGGATCGATAAAATACAAGCTCTAAGTAGGGACCCCTAAAATCTGATGGGAGTCGTAGGTGCAGCTTGGTAACATACAGCGTGTCTTTGGCCTTTTTAACATGGCGGAGCCTCCCCCCCCCCCCCAGCAAGAACACACCTGATTTCTTTGCTAAAGAAAGTGAGGTAGTGACAGAGC
>CAXHJY010001211.1:25000-27500 GCA_964016885.1 Eledone cirrhosa
AATCCATAGTGTACAGGTTTGATGTTTTGTCCGCTTTTACTACAATTCCTTTGGTGTTTTTAAGGTCGTCCAGTAGTTTTTTTATATCTTTCTGTAATTTGCTGTTGGTGTTGCGTCCTTTGAATTTAATTTTAAGGATTAAGTTCATAAGGTCCTGCTCAAATGCATCTAATAGTGGGTTGGTGGGTGGGTTTTTACAAGTCCTAAAACCGAATTTGTTGTTTACACCACTTTCTAATGTTGAGTTCATACGGCTTCTATCATAGTGGAGCGTTTTCCACCTGACACGTCGAATGAATTCATTAGTTTTTTGAATCATGCTCAATAAATATTCCTTTCTACCTTGGGTTGGTATGTTTTTGAGTGACATATCCAGGTAGTGTTTTTCCATTGTTGTGGTTGCGTTTGCTGTGTGGGTTGCTCGACTTTACAGGAGGTAAATATACAGTATTTTCCGTTGTGTTGTAATATAAATATTACACACAGTAGATTATCAGCTCACGTAGAGTTTGCTCGACGGTTCCAGTTGTAGTTCCAAAAGTAATCCGGAGAAAAATAGAAAGATTTGAATGGATACAGTTTAGTTGAAAGGAATTTATTGACACGTGTTTCTATAACAGTTACATAACCTAAAACAGCTATCTACAAACTTTTAGTTATGCAGACATTCAATATTTCAATGTTATTATTTACTGTCATTTCATCAGAATAATATTACTGAGGACCTATTTAGTTTTTATAGAGAATATTAGGAGGGAGGGGTGAAGTTGTTAGAAGAATAGTTGAAGGAGTGGTTTTTCGATAGCAGTGAGAATTCTTGGTGGCAGTGAGTAATTAGATTCCCATCTGTTGTTTTGACATTTTTTATGGAATATATTATTGGTTATTTTTCTAAATCTATAGAAGGATTAGAGATAGTAAAGATATGCGTGGTTGGTTTTGTGTTTGCACTTAACATTCAGACTTAACTTTTTCTTTCAAGTGTACGTATTCTTTCACCCACGCATTCACACAAATATATTTGCACACCTCTACAAAATACATATACTCACAATTCACATATTCATACTTACATATATATACACATGCATACACATATATATACACACATGTATTCATGTACATACATACGCGCTCATGTGTATACATTTTCATACTCAACTTATCTTTATATATACACACGTATAGACACACACATATATACATACATACTCTAGTCCATGTGTACACACATACGCATACATACACATACACATACATACATACACATATATATATATATATATATACATACACACATATATATATATATATATATATATATATATATATATATATATATATATACATATACCCACACACACACATATACACATACACACATATATATATATATATATAAGCACTTTAATACATGAATACACTTACATCTAACTATACACATCAAACATATATATATATTTACTTATTTATATACATTTTCACATATATATACATACTTATGGACGTTTTTAGACACATTCATTATCGCATATTTGTACCTATTCTCATCAGCATAGGTTATGTAACTGTTATAGAAACACGTGTCAATAAATTCCTTTCAACTAAACTGTATCCATTCAAATCTTTCTATTTTTCTCCGGATTACTTTTGGAACTACAACTGGAACCGTCGAGCAAACTCTACGTGAGCTGATAATCTACTGTGTGTAATATTTATATTACAACACAACGGAAAATACTGTATATTTACCTCCTGTAAAGTCGAGCAACCCACACAGCAAACGCAACCACAACAATGGAAAAACACTACCTGGATATGTCACTCAAAAACATACCAACCCAAGGTAGAAAGGAATATTTATTGAGCATGATTCAAAAAACTAATGAATTCATTCGACGTGTCAGGTGGAAAACGCTCCACTATGATAGAAGCCGTATGAACTCAACATTAGAAAGTGGTGTAAACAACAAATTCGGTTTTAGGACTTGTAAAAACCCACCCACCAACCCACTATTAGATGCATTTGAGCAGGACCTTATGAACTTAATCCTTAAAATTAAATTCAAAGGACGCAACACCAACAGCAAATTACAGAAAGATATAAAAAAACTACTGGACGACCTTAAAAACACCAAAGGAATTGTAGTAAAAGCGGACAAAACATCAAACCTGTACACTATGGATTGCACTACATACAACAACTTCATTCGAAAAGAATTACATAAAAAATATAGAAAAACGAGTGAAGTAACCCTTAAGCACATCAATGATGAGGCATGCGAAATAGTGAAAAATCTCGGAATCGAAGATAGGACAGGACCACTCTTACCGGCGGTACCCACCTTCAATCTTAAGGACCACAAGGTAAACTTTGATAATGACCCTAAAATAAGATTAATCTGCCCCTCTAAATCAGATATAGGTAAAATAAGCAAATATATCTTAGATAGAATCATCCCCCAAATTAAGGCTAAGGTTAACATTAAACTCTGGGGGA
>CAXHJY010001211.1:32500-70000 GCA_964016885.1 Eledone cirrhosa
TTACTGTCTCGGTGCTTTGTGCAGGGATTTCTAAACGTTTCACTATCAAGGACCCTTTATATTTAAGTCAGTTAATTTAAAGAAGGGCGACATCGGTGTTTGACGGAATCGGAGGATCAATAGCTTAATGAGCGATAATTTAAGTCAACATTCGATGGTGTGAAACGTTTATACATTCTTCCTCCAGAGTAAACACAATGCTAAGAAAGTGCGACACCATGAATAAAATGACCAGGTGTATGTGGGCATAGTGCATAGCCACTACAACGATAAATACAAACAGGTAGGAGACTATATATATCCGTATGTGGTTGACGGCTTCGAGAAAAGAGTACTCAATACCGATGTAAGGTTCTTGTCTGATGACCCTGTGATAAATATGTGACACTCCAGAGAAATAAGACTCGCTATTTAGCCTTAATAATAATATATATATATATATATATATATATATATACAACGAAGGAAGTGGGGGTAAGGAACCAGGTGGACCATAACGCACCAGAGTACTCAATACTTTGGGTAGTAGAGTGGGTAATAGGAAAAGTTCAGGATCCCGACGGCAGAGCTCAAGCCGTTTCGACGGCTAGTCCAGAAATAGTCATCGAAACGGCTTGAGCTCTGCCGTCGGGTCCTGAACTTTTCCTATATATATATATGAAAAGATGGTTAAAATGTTTAGTTTACAACAGTTTCTGAAAAGTGTGATTGTATGGTACATGAAAGCAAGTGACTTGTGCTATTAAGGTAGCATGACAAATACTTTGTGTGTGTGTAAAGGAAAACTAGCGTTTAATCGGTTCTTCCAAACTAATATACTTGACAGTAATAATGGCAATCAAAACATGACCTTGAACTTGACATTATAAATATATATATTGACCTTGAACTTGACATTATAAATATCTATATTAAACACATAGCGTATTCTTTGACTGGCTTCAGTCATTGGACTGCACCCTTTGTGGCATATAGATACGGTCCTTTTCCTTCTGAGTTCAAATCTGAGGTTAGTTATGCCTTTCATATTTACAGAATCAATAAGATAAAGTACCAGTAACGCACTGGGGTCGATTTAATTTACTTAGCCCTGCCACAAGATTGTTGGCCATGTGACTAAATTAGAAACCATTATTTTACATTTATGGTCTGAGTTCAAATCTCGCCGAGGTTAACTTTGCCTTTCATCCTTACGGGGTCGATAAAATAAAGCACCAGTAATACACTGGGATAATTGCTGGCCTTGTGCCAAAAGTAGAAACAATTATTTTACATACATTTGTATTAATGTAAAAATCGTTATTCGCTAATTTATCAGTACAAGACAAAACCGGTTCAGTACAAGACAAAACCGGTTCAGTACAAGACAAAGTTCGGTTCAGTAATCATTGATACTGTTTTACATTTTGAGTTCAAATCCCACCAAGGTAGGTTTGTTGTGTTGTTTCGTTACTTCAGAATTATTAAAATGAATAAAAGTAATATATTCTGTTTATGAATTTGTACAATACCTGCATGGACGGCAAATTGAAAGTCGTTGGAACGTCGGATAGAATTCTCTACGCCAGGCATGTCAAACGGAGGGACCACATGGGTCACATATGTGTTGTCTGAGGGCCACACACCACATCTAATTGCGCACATTACAACTAATCTTTTAAATATTTCATATTACAAAGATAAAACATGCTCGCGCTGTAAAAACCTTTGTGCGGACCACAGGTGCGTTTGTAAAGGGCCGCATCCGGCCCGCTGATAGCATGTTTGACATGCCTGCTATACGCTATATGTACTGGCAATCTGCCCTCCCTGAGTCCAAATCCCGCCATGGTGATGCCCCTCGACTCTAACAGGAGTTACGGGGTCCATACATATAATGGCTGCAACTCGATTTCGAGTAATGCCATCGCTTGATACTTAAACATGAGCATCACAAACGTGGCGTTTTAGTCCAGCTAGGGACTTGCTTATGGCCAGCAATACCATGCATCACAATAAATTTTACATATCAAGAGATGCCTGTGCTTGAAGCTTTTTTAAGTGAGGAAAGGCTTTGCACGGGGCCAATCCCACTCTCTGAACAGCGAATGTATTTACTTAAAAAGAAGAACTGGTCTGCATCATTGGATACAAATGAAGTCACGGGTTTTATATCAGTGACCTTCTTGTAGATGTCTTAATAACGTCTAGAAGTGTCTCACTTTGCAAAAAACTACTTTCTTGGATGGCCCTTGACTCTTGAGTTTCTCCGCCCTTTGACAGGTTTGTTTTTCATCCAGCAGGGTGTTCAAAATCACCCTCCTCACCAAGCAAGCTTAGCGGGGTTGCCGGTTTAGTCGCCGACAATCCTACCATGCACAGGTTGTACTGGGTTTCATGTTACCAATAGCGCTGAAGAGCGACCTGACATAAATACACAAATACTATCAACATGACGGAGAATCTTTACAGTATCAGGTTTATTATCCACACACAGCTGCGTACTTATGAAGTTCACTTCGGCATTATGTAGTTTCGGGTTCAATCCCACTGTGCACCACTTTGTATTCTCTCACAGCCCTGATACAAATGAAATTTAGGAGAAACCATTCCTTCTTGTGTTGTTGATTTAAATCATTGCCCTCTATGACATAACTTAGGTACCTTTAGCGGGGTTTATTGCAATCATTTAGGTTATGTCTCTGATCAGGAGATTTACTTACTCCTATTTGTCTCACAGGCCCCTAAAACTCATCGATGTTGTCCTCCTTACTCTGACACAGTCATTAAAGAATGCTTCTGAGTTCAGTTCTCACCAGAACCGACTTTTACCTTTCATAACTCCAACACGGTTAAATATTAATGATGTGTCAGATCACTCCGCTCTGCTCATCTACCTTTACTAAAATTACTCTTCTGCCAAGAGAAATAATTATTTGATATTTTATGTTACATTTTTCTTCTAAGTTTATTTCTTTGTGCTTAGAACTGTTTGATCTGTGAAAGGGAGAGAGTGAGTGTTTGTATTCTGAAATACTATTATTTGATAATAGGCCTCTTTTCTGGCGACAATAGTATTTGATTATTTTAGCTTGCTCATTTCCTGAAGATCACATGACTTCTGCCCTCCATGTTTAATGAGCAACCCCCACCTTCCGGGATTGACCAACTTTTCTTTCTGTTTCACTTTCCCCCTTTTTTTTTTCGTATTTCAACGGAAACATCCGACGTAGTCTGCAATTAAACCCTCAGTTGTTCGCTCTGTTATTTGGCAATTAAAACACAATCTGAGGCGAGATGATTAATAATGGACTCTAATAGAAAAATTATCCTCTGTGTATAAAAGTAGCAATTAACTCATTCTACTCTAAAATATTTCATTTCGTTGTAATTGGTCAGATTTTAATATATTTCAATAGCATTTTCAATGAGATATTATTATTCTTCGATCTTTTTCCGTGTTAACGATCGTTACATAATACAACAACACACAACATCCCCCACACACCCACACAACATGGGAGTGTCATATTGAGCGCTGTATTATGTTTGTTGATATCCAATAATTTTAACCATTTTTTTATAAATATTTTTTTGTAGTTCATTTTTTACTAGGTTTATTAGTCACATTCTCTCCCCTTTTCTCTCTCTCTCTTTTCTCTCTCTCTCTCTTTTCTCTCTCTCTCTCTCTCTCTCTCTCTTTCTCTCTTTTTTCTCTCTCTCTCTTTCTCTCTCTCTCTCATGATTTCCCTTCTTTTCCTCGTCAGTTCTTTCTCACTATTTTCTCTGTTTTACCCACTCTCTATTTCAGTCTCAATAGTTACCATTCATAGATTGATGTCCTTCCATAACTTTTCTATTTACGTCTATAGTTACCACTCATACATTGAGGTCCTTCCATACCTTTTCTATTTATGTCTATAGTTACCACTCATACATTGATGTCCTTCCATACCTTGTCTATTAATATCATAGATTGATGTCCTTCCATACCTATTCTATTTATGTCTATAGTTACTTTTCATAGATTGATGTCCTTCCATAACTTTTCTATTAATGTCTATAGTTACCACTCATACATTGATGTCCTTCCGTACCTTGTCTATTAAATTAGTCTATATAGTCTCTATACGGTACTGCTCTGATATAGTTGTTTCAGAAATAGTTTGTTTTGTCATATCTACTTGGTTAACTCTGTCATTCGTGAATTTTGTAAAAAGGTTTGGAAACTAGGAAATTTGTCGAAGTCCTTCAGAGTTACTCTACCTAGTCATTTGACTTTCTAGAAATAGCATCTAAATCTCCATGAAATCACACTAGCAGAAAAACCGCCCTTCGGGTGGTTTTCTGCTAGCATGTGTAGTGTGTATATTGATATTATACGCAAGTATATATACATGTAGATATGATACATCAAATAACATCGTAATTGACAATATACACAGAAATTGAACGAAGACTGCGTTACACTGTCTTATGTAATCAGTAACGTAATCCATGATACATTAAAAAAAGACGATATTATATATAAACTGAATTAGGAGAAAATTAGTTACGGAAATATATGAATTAATATATTAAGCAATCGCTAACCGGAAGTGTTGACATTTGAACATTTAAAAGAAGTGAATCTTAAAATAAGCAACTAAATTATTTATATTTAATCAAGAATAACGAAATTTAGTAGATAAATTATGTAATACTTGACCTGAAAAATGCGCAAGCTCAAAAGAGCCACAGAATGTTAAAATAAACCTTCAAAAGTGTGGGACTAGAGTTGTTGCTCAAAAATATTGTAATCATTATCTATCGTACACTCTGTGGCATCCTTTTATAAAAAAAGAAACTCATAACGAACTCAAGACGACTCGATAATTATTTAAGCTAATGTTCAATATCTCATATTAGATGTTTAGTAAAGATTAATACGAAATGCACTTAAACCAAATTCTATATTATAAATTCACTTAAATAATTATCGTGTCGTCTTGAGTTTCTTTTTTTATAAAAGGATGCCATAGAGTGTACGATAGATAATTATTACAATATTTTTGAGCAACAACTCTAGTCCCACACTTTTGAAAGTTTATTATAACATTCTGTGGCTCTTTTGTGCTTGCGCATTTTTCAGGTCTAGTTTAATATCTTTTTAAGGCAACGCTTGTAATAACTCTAGTTAAACATGATATATATTAATAATAAATTGTTGTAATGTAATTAGATTATATAATTATTTTATAAATGATCTTATAAATATTATTGTAAGATGTATAAAACTATTTTCAGACTTTTAATATAAACAACTACAAAAAACAATCAATATTAAATAAATATATTTTTTATAATAATTGTTATAGTTGAATTAATAAAAATTAAATATTACATACAAATAGTCTAACATAATAATAATAAAATAATCTAACATAAAACGAACAATAATATGGACAAATATACAAGTAAATATGATAAACCAATATTATAAGCATGTTATAACGAACTGAAAAAAAAATAGTTAATATAAATTTTAAAAAATCATAACTTACCAAAACTAGAAAAATATTTTGATGATAAACGACGAAATACAGGAGGAAGATTCGAAAGCGAAACGATAAATAAACGTGAAAACAAAGTGACGGATGCTTTTGAGCAACAATTACTCTCATTGGTTGATTAGCCAATAAGACGATGAAATTAGCCAATAAGACGATACATTACAAAACATGTTTGGGAGGGATCACCATGGCCAGCGACACCCCTTGAATATTTTATTCACAAGCTACGCATATATGTCAGAACACGCAGACTTAAAACATTCTGTTGTTAGTCACTGCGTGTCTAACAGATTCATTCATTTTTTATTCAAAGTAATCCAACTTATTTTACAAACGAGATAAAGAAATATATTCTGGATGCCATCCCGCACTCCTTACTTTATTATAGTTTAGATTGCAGTATCTTACTAGAAACTGGACACACTCCGTAATGAATATTATTGTTCTGCCAATGTTCATTTTGTAACAAATGATACTATACATTAAGAAAAAACTATTGTAAAACCTGACAACAGATTCAAACGACCTTTGGGCTATTTTTGTCCAAAACTTTCTAGAATTCCTTTCCTTCACTTGTGTTTCCCGCAGTCGTTAACTTGCAACCTTTTAAGATCTCATCAGTCTTGGAGGGACAGAGAACACCCTGGACGCAACTTCTTCAGATTAAACCAATAAAAAATAAAACATTTTTAGAAAATGAAAAACTTACACATCTCACAATAAATTCATATTCTGTCGTAGGTTAACTGAAAACTGCTTTTACCGAATGGCATCTAATTACAATAAAAAAAAATCGTGCGAATACAATCAGCCGAAATTGGGTTCCTCTGAAGGGTCTTTGGAGTAATGCTACTCAATAGAGTGTGTAGCTCAGAGATGAGAGAGTCACTCCAGATAGAGCTGTTACTTCTCAGAATTGAGAGATCACAGCTCCGATACTATGGACATGTGGTTAGAATGTCTTTTGAATGAGTCGCTGGACACATTTTACGGGGAAAATCAACTGGCAGGAGACCCAGGGGTAGACCCCGAGCAAGATGGTTGGATAAAATCCATGATCGCAGCTGGATCAGTTGAAGACGGTTGCGTCAGATAGGATCCGATGGAGGGAGTGTTTGAGGACTCTGTCTCCATGACCCTTCCAAAATTAAGTGGGCAACAAAGAAGAAAACTTGAATTATCAAGCATTATTACTGATGGCAGTATCGGTAGAGGGTCGGACGCCATGCTTTCCAGCATAGTTACGTCCCTTTACGATCTGAGTTCAAATCCCGCCGAGGTTGACTTTGCCTTTCATCCTTACGGGGTCGATAAAATAAAGTACCAGTAATGCACTGGGTAATTGCTGGCCTTGTGACTGAAATAGAAACAATTATTATTGAGAACTGGGCAAGACGAAGTCTTCGGTGATGTCAATATGAACAATAGTCTATAAGTTAGTTGTTGTATAGTTGTGACTAAATAAGAGTTGGGCAGTTAAATACATTGACCATGGTGGGAGTAAGAAGAGGTATCTGAGTATTCGGCTTTTGAAAGCTTCTCTTCTGGAAACATTCTTTCGAGTGTTTATAACTGAGTATAAGATTCTATTGAATGTGTGAATTTTGTAATCAGAGGTGATGAAAGTTCTTCACCACTTTACACATCGTCTCTGTTACTACATACTGGTGAGAGCAGTAGATTGACAGAGTCGATAGAGCATCTGCTCTGTTACTACATACCAGTGAGAGCAGTGGATTGGCAGAGTCGATAGAGCATCTGCTCTGTTACTACATACCAGTGAGGGCAGTGGATTGGCAGAGTCGAGAGAGCATCTGCTCTGTTACTACATACCAGTGAGGGCAGTGGATTGGCAGAGTCGAGAGAGCGTCTTCTCTGTTACTACATACCAGTGAGAGCAGTGGATTGGCAGAGTCGATAGAGCGTCTGCTCTGTTACTACATACCAGTGAGGGCAGTGGATTGGCAGAGTCGATAGAGCGTCTGCTCTGTTACTACATACCAGTGAGAGCAGTGGATTGGCAGAGTCGATAGAGCATCTGCTCTGTTACTACATACCAGTGAGAGCAGTGGATTGGCAGAGTCGATAGAGCGTCTGCTCTGTTACTACATACCAGTGAGGGCAGTGGATTGGCAGAGTCGATAGAGCGTCTGCTCTGTTACTACATACCAGTGAGGGCAGTGGATTGGCAGAGTTGATAGAGCATCTGCTCTGTTACTACATACCAGTGAGAGCAGTGGATTGGCAGAGTCGAGAGAGCGTCTTCTCTGTTACTACATACCAGTGAGGGCAGTGGATTGGCAGAGTCGATAGAGCGTCTGCTCTGTTACTACATACCAGTGAGGGCAGTGGATTGGCAGAGTCGATAGAGCGTCTGCTCTGTTACTACATACCAGTGAGGGCAGTGGATTGGCAGAGTTGATAGAGCATCTGCTCTGTTACTACATACCAGTGAGAGCAGTGGATTGGCAGAGTCGAGAGAGCGTCTTCTCTGTTACTACATACCAGTGAGGGCAGTGGATTGGCAGAGTCGATAGAGCGTCTGCTCTGTTACTACATACCAGTGAGAGCAGTGGATTGGCAGAGTCGATTGAGCATCTGCTCTGTTACTACATACCAGTGAGGGCAGTGGATTGGCAGAGTCGAGAGAGCGTCTGCTCTGTTACTACATACCAGTGAGAGCAGTGGGTTGGCAGAGTCGATAGAGCGTCTGCTCTGTTACTACATACCAGTGAGAGCAGTGGGTTGGCAGAGTCGATAGAGCGTCTAATCAATACTTTCTGGGTTCAAATTCTGCCGGGGTCAACTTCACATTTCAGCCTTTCGAGATCAATAAAGTACAGGTTAAGTCCTGCAGTCAATATTATAAACTATACCCCACAATGGTGGTGGGTTGGCAGTATCGGTAGAGCGTCGGACTATGTGCTTTGTGGCATAGAGTTACGGTCCTTTACATGCTGAGTTCAAATCCTGCAGAGATTACTTTTGTCTTTCATCCTTACGGGGTCGATAAAAAATAAAGCACCAGTGATACCCCTCCCCCCAAATTGTTGGCCTTGTCCCTAAATCAGCAACCAAAATCATAAACTTCCCCCTTTCCACGTTACTGGTCTTGTGCCTAAATTTGAAACACATACCACATACCAGTTCCCTCAGACACAGAATATGATGTTTAATTCCGACCAGCCATGATCAAGCAAAGCTACAATCACATTTATTCCAGTGGTAAACATCATATTTGCAGACATAATGTATCCAGGACTACATTATCCAATATCCTATTAGTTTTTCAAGGCGAAAGGGTGTAGTTTGAGGGATATTTTGCAGTTATTTCTAGCTGCTTGGGCTACCACATAGAAGGTTCCTCCTTGGTTTATATACAGATGAATATTGGCAGGTAGGTGACATTTTCCAAGGTGAGTAAAACTGAATTTATTTGTATGAGGAAAGTATTAAATTAAAACGAGTTGTTCCATGTCATTTGTTTATCCCCGTGGAGTTAATAAAAGAGGTTAACTTTAAATAAAGAATTTAAAACAGGAGATATTGAACAGTAAAACGTTTGAAATATTCCAAGATATTGTCTGAGGTGGTTTGAGTGTGTATCAAAACATAACAGACAGGTGGGATCCCCTCTTATTAAAACAGGTTAATTGAAAGGTGTAAATAAAGTGGAGGGGATTAAGATTAGAATCGACCCCATATCAAGATTAGAATCGACCCCATATCAAGGACTCGGCACTAATTAGGGTTTATTTTCTCCAGCCGCAACTTGGTGCAGTCTGCGACTAACCCAGGTTCTGCTGCACGTCGGGTTGAGGAGACCAAACTTCTCAAAAATTGGTCGCTCTCCGACAGGTTTGTGGTCGTGCCCTTGACAGTAGATTCTTCTGGTCTTCTCGGCCCTAGGGCTACCTCCCTACTCACCACCATAGGCACTAAGCTGACGAGCCGCAGGTGTGAGCTCCGCGAGTTGGAATGGCTTTTCCAGCGCGTCTCCCTTGCCATCCTCCGGGGAAACACCTTCTCCATCCTGTCCGCCTGGAAACACCTTCTCCATCCTGTCCGTCGGCGCTGTAGGGAGGGCATCAATATGATTGACTGACTTGTCATTTTATCAGTCAGATGTTTTTAGACTGATTTTCTGTTATTAAATTCTTTGACATTAGGGATAACTACAACACTGTCTCTGTGGTAGAACTGGAGAGAGAAGGGTTTACTACAACAATGTCCCTGTGTTGTTAGTGAGAGAAGGGTTTACTACCACACTGTCCCTGTTGTAGAACTAGGGAGAGAGGGTTTACTACAACACTTTCCCTGTGTTATTAGGGCGAGAAGGGTTTACTACAACACTGTCCCTGTGGTAGAACTGGGGTGAGAAGGGTTTACTACAACACTGTCCCTGTGGTAGTAGGGAGAGAAGGGTTTACTACAACACTGTCCCTGTGGTAGTAGGGAGAGAAGGGTTTACTACAACACTGTCCCTGCGGTATTGGGGAGAGAAGGGTTTACTACAACACTGTCCCTGTGGTATTGGGGGAAGAAGGGTTTACTACAACACTGTCCCTGTGGTATTGGGGAGAGAAAGGTTTACTACAACACTGTTCCTATTGTAGAACTGGGGAGAGAAATGTTTACTACAACACTGTTCCTGTGGTATTGGGGAGAGAAGGGTTTACTACAACACTGTCCACGTAGTATTCGGGAGAGAAGGGTTTACTACAACACTGTCCACGTAGTATTGGGGAGAGAAGGGTTTACTACAACACTGTCCCTGTGGTATTGGGGAGAGATGGGTTTATTACACACTGACACTGTGGTAGAACTGGGAAGAGAAAGTTTTACTACAACACTGTCCCTGTAGTAATGGGGAGAGAAGGGTTTACTACAACACTGTCTTGTGGTAGAACTGGGGAGAGAAGGGTTTACCACCACACAGTACTTGTGTTATTGGGGAGAGAAGGGTTTACTACAACATTGTCCTTGTAGTATTGGGGATAGAAGGATTTACTACAACACTATCCCTGTGTTATTGGGGAGAGAAGGGTTTACTACAACACTGTCCCTATGGTAGAACTGGGGAGAGAAGGGTTTACTACAACACTGTCCCTGTGGTAGTGGGGAGAGAAGGCTTTACTACAACACTGTCCCTGTATTATTGGGGAGAGAAGGTTTTACTAGAACACCGTCCCTGTGTTATTGGGGAGAGAAGGGTTTACTACAACACTGTCCCTGTGGTATTGGGGAGAGAAGGGTTTACTACAACACTGTCCCTGTGGTATTGGGGAGAGAAGGGTTTACTACAACACTGTCCCTGTGGTATTGGGGAGAGAGGGGTTTACTACAACACTGTCGCCCTGGTAGAACTGGGAAGAGAATGGTTTACTACAACACTGTTCCTGTGGTAGAACTGGGAAGAGAAAGGTTTGCTACAACACTGTCCCTGTGAGAGAACTGGGGAGAGAAGGGTTTACCACCACACAGTCCCTGTGTTAATGGGGAGAGAAGGGTTTAGTACAACATTGTTCTTGTAGTATTGGGGAGAGAAGGATTTACTACAACATTGTTTGTGGTAGAACTGGGGAGAGAAGGGTTTACTACAACACTGTCCCTGTGGTATTAGGTAGAGGAGGGTTTACTACAACATTGTCCCTGTGGTAGAACTGGGGAGGGAAGGGATTACAACCACACAGTCCCTGTTTTATTGGGGAGAGAAGGGTTTACTACAACACTGTCCCTGTGGGAGAACTGGGGAGAGAAGGGTTTACCACCACGCAGTCCCTGTGTTAGTGGGGAGAGAAGGGTTTACTACAACATTGTCCTTGTAGTATTGGGGAGAGAAGGATTTACTACAACATTGTTTGTGGTAGAACTGGGGAGAGAAGGGTTTACTACAACACTGTCCCTGTTTTATTGGGGAGAGAGGGGTTTACTACAACACTGTCCCTGTTTTATTGGGGAGATAAGGGTTTACTACAACAGTGTCCTTGTGGTATAATTTGGGATAGAAGTGTTTACTACAACACTGTCCCTATCGTAGAACTGGGGAGAGAAGGGTTTACCACAACACTGTCCCTGGGGTAAAACTGGCGAGAGAATGGTTTACCACCATACTGTCCCTGTGTTATTGGGGAGAGAAGGGTTTACTACCACACTGTCCCTGTTGTAGAACTAGGGAGAGAGGGTTTACTAGAACACTTTCCCTGTGGTAGAACTGGGGTGAGAAGGGTTTACTACAACACTGTCCCTGTGGTAGAACTGGGGTGAGAAGGGTTTACTACAACACTGTCCCTGTGGTAGTGGGGAGAGAAGGCTTTACTACAACACTGTCCCTGTGGTAGTGGGGAGAGAAGGCTTTACTACAACACTGTCCCTGTGGTATTAGGGAGAGAAGGGTTTACTACAACACTGTCCCTGTGGTATTAGGGAGAGGAGGGTTTACTACAACACTGTTCCTATGGTAGACTGGGGAGAGAAACGTTTACTACAACACTGTCCCTGTGGTATTGGGAGAGGAGGGTATACTACAACACTGTTCCTATGGTAGAACTGGGGAGAGAAAGGTTTACTAAAACACTGTCCCTGTGGTATTGGGGAGAGATGGGTTTATTACACCCTGACCCTGTGGTAGAACTGGGAAGAGAAAGTTTTACTACAACACTGTCCCTGTGGTATTGGGAGAGAAGGGTTTACTACAACACCGTCCCTGTAGTAATGGGGTGAGAAGGATTTACTACAACACCGTCTTGTGGTAGAACTGGGGAGAGAAGGGTTTACCACCACACAGTACCTGTGTTATTGGGGAGAGAAGGGTTTACTACAACATTGTCCTTGTGGTATTGGGGAGAGAAGGATTTACTACAACACTATCCCTATGGTAGAACTGGGGAGAGAAGGGTTTACTATAACACTGTCCCTGTATTAATGGGGAGAGAAGGTTTTACCAGAACACTGTCCCTGTGGTATTGGGGAGAAAAGGGTTTACCACCACACAGTCATTGTGTTAGTGGGGAGAGAAGGGTTTACTACAACATTGTCCTTGAAGTATTGGGGAGAGAAGGATTTACTACAACATTGTCCCTGTGTTAGTGGGGAGAGAAGGGTTTACTACAACACTGTCCCTGTGGTATTAGTTAGAGGAGGGTTTACTACAACATTGTCCCTGTGGTAGAACTGGGGAGAGAAGGGTTTACCACCACACAGTCCCTGTGTTAATGGGGAGA
Source organism: Eledone cirrhosa (assembly GCA_964016885.1). Taxonomy (NCBI): domain Eukaryota; kingdom Metazoa; phylum Mollusca; class Cephalopoda; order Octopoda; family Eledonidae; genus Eledone; species Eledone cirrhosa. Next base: position 45,255 of record CAXHJY010001211.1, read on the forward strand.
GAAGAGTTTACTACAACACCGTCCCTGTGGTATTGGGGAGAGAAGGGTTTACTACAACACTGTCCCTGTGGTAGAACTGGGGAGAGAAGGGTTTACTACAACACGGTCCCTGTGGTATTGGGTAGAGGAGGGTTTACTACAACACTGTCCCTGTGGTATTGGGTAGAGGAGTGTTTACTACAACACCGTCCCTGTTTTATTGGGGAGAGAGGGGTTTACTACAACACTGTCCCTGTTTTATTAGGGAGTGAAGGGTTTACTACAACAGTGTCCTTGTGGTATAATTTGGGATAGAAGTGTTTACTACAACACTGTCCCTATCGTAGAACTGGGGAGAGAATGGTTTACCACAACACTGTACCTGGGGTAAAACTGGGGAGAGAAGGGTTTACCACCATACTGTCCCTGTGTTATTGGGGAGAGAAGGGTTTACTACAACACTGTCCCTGTGGTAGAACTGGGGAGAGAAGGGTTTACTACAACACTGTCCCTGTGGTATTGGGTAGAGGAGGGTTTACTACAACACTGTCCCTGTTTTATTGGGGAGAGAGGGGTTTACTACAACACTGCCCCTGTTTTATTGGGGAGTGAAGGGTTTACTACAACACTGTCCCTATCGTAGAACTGGGGAGAGAAGGGTTTACCACAACACTGTACCTGGGGTAAAACTGGGGAGAGAAGGGTTTACCACCATATTGTCCCTGTGTTATTGGGGAGAGAAGGGTTTACTACAACACGGTCCCTGTGGTATTGGGGAGAGAAAGGTTTACTACAACACTGTCTCTGTGGTATTGGGGAGATAAGGGTTTACTACAACACTCCCTGTGGTATTGGGGAGAGAAGTGTGTACTACAACATTGTTCCTGTGTTGTTAGTCAGAGAAGGGTTTACCACCACACTGTCCCTGTTGTAGAACTAGGGAGAGAGGGTTTACTACAACACTTTCCTTGTGTTATTAGGGCGAGAAGGGTTTACTTCAACACTGTTCCTGTGGTAGAACTGGGGAGAGAAGGGTTTACCACCACACAGTACCTGTGTTATTGGGGAGAGAAGGGTTTACTATAACATTGTTCTTGTGGTATTGGGGATAGAAGGATTTACTACAACACTATCCCTGTGTTATTGGGGAGAGAAAGGTTTACTACAACACTGTCCCTATGGTAGAACTGGGGAGAGAAGGGTTTACTAGAACACTGTCCCTGTATTATTGGGGAGAGAAGGTTTTACTAGAACACTGTCCCTGTGTTATTGGGGAGAGATGGGTTTACTACAACACTGTCCCTGTGGTATTGGGGAGAGAAGGGTTTACTACAACACTGTCCCTGTGGTATTGGGGAGAGAAGGGTTTACTACAACACTGTCGCCCTGGTAGAACTGGGAAGAGAATGGTTTACTTCAACACTGTCCCTGTGAGAGAACTTGGGAGAGAAGGGTTTACCACCACACAATCCCTGTGTTAGTGGGGAGAGAAGGGTTTACTACAACATTGTCCTTGTAGTATTGGGGAGAGAAGGATTTACTACAACATTGTTTGCGGTAGAACTTGGGAAAGAAGGGTTTACTACAACACTGTCCCTGTTTTATTGGGGAAATAAGGGTTTACTACAACAGTGTCCTTGTGGTATAATTTGGGATAGAAGTGTTTACTACAACACTGTCCCAATCGTAGAACTGGGGAGAGAAGGGTTTACCACAACACTGACCCTGAGTAAAACTTGGGAGAGAAGGGTTTACCACCATACTGTCCTTGTTATTGGGGAGAGAAGGGTTTATTACAACACTGTCCCTGTATTATTGGGTAGAGAAGGTTTTACTAGAACACTGTCCCTGTGTTATTGGGGAGAGAAGGGTTTATTACAACACTGTCCCTCTGGTATTGGGGACAGAAGGGTTTACTACAACACTGTCCCTGTGGTATTGGGCAGATAGGGGTTTACTACAACACTGTCGTCCTGGTAGAACTGGGAAGAGAATGGTTTACTACAACATTGTCCCTGTGGTAGAACTGGGAAGGAAAGGTTTACTACAACACTGTCCCTGTATTATTGGGGAGCGAATGTTTTACTAGAACACTGTCCCTGTGTTATTGGGGAGAGAAGGGTTTACTACAACACTGTCTCTGTGGTATTGGGGAGATAAGGGTTTACTACAACACTCCCTGTGGTATTGGAGAGAGAAGGGTTTACTACAACGCTGTCTCTGTGGTATTGGGGAGATAAGGGTTTACTACAACACTGTCCCTGTGGTATTGGAGAGAGAGGGTTTACTACAACACTGTTCCTGTGTTGTTATTGAGAGAAGGGTTTACTACCACACTGTCCCTGTTTTAGAACTAGGGAGAGAGGGTTTACTACAACACTTTCCCTGTATTATTAGGGCGAGAAGGGTTTACTTCAACACTGTTCCTGTGGTAGAACTGGGGAGAGAAGGGTTTACTACAACACTGTCCCTATCGTAGAACTGGGGAGAGAAGCGTTTACTACAACACTGTCCCTATCGTAGAACTGGGGAGAGAAGGGTTTACCACAACACTGTCCCTGGGGTAAAACTGGCGAGAGAAGGGTTTACCACCATACTGTCCCTGTGTTATTGGGGAGAGAAGCGTTTACTACCACACTGTCCCTGTTGTAGAACTAGGGAGAGAGGGTTTACTAGAACACTTTCCCTGTGTTATTAGGGCGAGAAGGGTTTACTACAACACTGTCCCTGTGGTAGAACTGGGGTGAGAAGGGTTTACTACAACACTGTCCCTGTGGTAGTGGGGAGAGAAGGCTTTACTACAACACTGTCCCTGTGGTAGTGGGGAGAGAAGGGTTTACTACAACACTGTCCCTATGGTAGAACTGGGGAGAGAAGGGTTTACTACAACACTGTCCCTGTGGTAGTGGGGAGAGAAGGCTTTACTACAACACTGTCCCTGTATTATTGGGGAGAGAAGGTTTTACTAGAACACCGTCCCTGTGTTATTGGGGAGAGAAGGGTTTACTACAACACTGTCCCTGTGGTATTGGGGAGAGAAGGGTTTACTACAACACTGTCCCTGTGGTATTGGGGAGAGAAGGGTTTACTACAACACTGTCCCTGTGGTATTGGGGAGAGAGGGGTTTACTACAACACTGTCGCCCTGGTAGAACTGGGAAGAGAATGGTTTACTACAACACTGTTCCTGTGGTAGAACTGGGAAGAGAAAGGTTTGCTACAACACTGTCCCTGTGAGAGAACTGGGGAGAGAAGGGTTTACCACCACACAGTCCCTGTGTTAATGGGGAGAGAAGGGTTTAGTACAACATTGTTCTTGTAGTATTGGGGAGAGAAGGATTTACTACAACATTGTTTGTGGTAGAACTGGGGAGAGAAGGGTTTACTACAACACTGTCCCTGTGGTATTAGGTAGAGGAGGGTTTACTACAACATTGTCCCTGTGGTAGAACTGGGGAGGGAAGGGATTACAACCACACAGTCCCTGTTTTATTGGGGAGAGAAGGGTTTACTACAACACTGTCCCTGTGGGAGAACTGGGGAGAGAAGGGTTTACCACCACGCAGTCCCTGTGTTAGTGGGGAGAGAAGGGTTTACTACAACATTGTCCTTGTAGTATTGGGGAGAGAAGGATTTACTACAACATTGTTTGTGGTAGAACTGGGGAGAGAAGGGTTTACTACAACACTGTCCCTGTTTTATTGGGGAGAGAGGGGTTTACTACAACACTGTCCCTGTTTTATTGGGGAGATAAGGGTTTACTACAACAGTGTCCTTGTGGTATAATTTGGGATAGAAGTGTTTACTACAACACTGTCCCTATCGTAGAACTGGGGAGAGAAGGGTTTACCACAACACTGTCCCTGGGGTAAAACTGGCGAGAGAATGGTTTACCACCATACTGTCCCTGTGTTATTGGGGAGAGAAGGGTTTACTACCACACTGTCCCTGTTGTAGAACTAGGGAGAGAGGGTTTACTAGAACACTTTCCCTGTGGTAGAACTGGGGTGAGAAGGGTTTACTACAACACTGTCCCTGTGGTAGAACTGGGGTGAGAAGGGTTTACTACAACACTGTCCCTGTGGTAGTGGGGAGAGAAGGCTTTACTACAACACTGTCCCTGTGGTAGTGGGGAGAGAAGGCTTTACTACAACACTGTCCCTGTGGTATTAGGGAGAGAAGGGTTTACTACAACACTGTCCCTGTGGTATTAGGGAGAGGAGGGTTTACTACAACACTGTTCCTATGGTAGACTGGGGAGAGAAACGTTTACTACAACACTGTCCCTGTGGTATTGGGAGAGGAGGGTATACTACAACACTGTTCCTATGGTAGAACTGGGGAGAGAAAGGTTTACTAAAACACTGTCCCTGTGGTATTGGGGAGAGATGGGTTTATTACACCCTGACCCTGTGGTAGAACTGGGAAGAGAAAGTTTTACTACAACACTGTCCCTGTGGTATTGGGAGAGAAGGGTTTACTACAACACCGTCCCTGTAGTAATGGGGTGAGAAGGATTTACTACAACACCGTCTTGTGGTAGAACTGGGGAGAGAAGGGTTTACCACCACACAGTACCTGTGTTATTGGGGAGAGAAGGGTTTACTACAACATTGTCCTTGTGGTATTGGGGAGAGAAGGATTTACTACAACACTATCCCTATGGTAGAACTGGGGAGAGAAGGGTTTACTATAACACTGTCCCTGTATTAATGGGGAGAGAAGGTTTTACCAGAACACTGTCCCTGTGGTATTGGGGAGAAAAGGGTTTACCACCACACAGTCATTGTGTTAGTGGGGAGAGAAGGGTTTACTACAACATTGTCCTTGAAGTATTGGGGAGAGAAGGATTTACTACAACATTGTCCCTGTGTTAGTGGGGAGAGAAGGGTTTACTACAACACTGTCCCTGTGGTATTAGTTAGAGGAGGGTTTACTACAACATTGTCCCTGTGGTAGAACTGGGGAGAGAAGGGTTTACCACCACACAGTCCCTGTGTTAATGGGGAGAGAAGAGTTTACTACAACACCGTCCCTGTGGTATTGGGGAGAGAAGGGTTTACTACAACACTGTCCCTGTGGTAGAACTGGGGAGAGAAGGGTTTACTACAACACGGTCCCTGTGGTATTGGGTAGAGGAGGGTTTACTACAACACTGTCCCTGTGGTATTGGGTAGAGGAGTGTTTACTACAACACCGTCCCTGTTTTATTGGGGAGAGAGGGGTTTACTACAACACTGTCCCTGTTTTATTAGGGAGTGAAGGGTTTACTACAACAGTGTCCTTGTGGTATAATTTGGGATAGAAGTGTTTACTACAACACTGTCCCTATCGTAGAACTGGGGAGAGAATGGTTTACCACAACACTGTACCTGGGGTAAAACTGGGGAGAGAAGGGTTTACCACCATACTGTCCCTGTGTTATTGGGGAGAGAAGGGTTTACTACAACACTGTCCCTGTGGTAGAACTGGGGAGAGAAGGGTTTACTACAACACTGTCCCTGTGGTATTGGGTAGAGGAGGGTTTACTACAACACTGTCCCTGTTTTATTGGGGAGAGAGGGGTTTACTACAACACTGCCCCTGTTTTATTGGGGAGTGAAGGGTTTACTACAACACTGTCCCTATCGTAGAACTGGGGAGAGAAGGGTTTACCACAACACTGTACCTGGGGTAAAACTGGGGAGAGAAGGGTTTACCACCATATTGTCCCTGTGTTATTGGGGAGAGAAGGGTTTACTACAACACGGTCCCTGTGGTATTGGGGAGAGAAAGGTTTACTACAACACTGTCTCTGTGGTATTGGGGAGATAAGGGTTTACTACAACACTCCCTGTGGTATTGGGGAGAGAAGTGTGTACTACAACATTGTTCCTGTGTTGTTAGTCAGAGAAGGGTTTACCACCACACTGTCCCTGTTGTAGAACTAGGGAGAGAGGGTTTACTACAACACTTTCCTTGTGTTATTAGGGCGAGAAGGGTTTACTTCAACACTGTTCCTGTGGTAGAACTGGGGAGAGAAGGGTTTACCACCACACAGTACCTGTGTTATTGGGGAGAGAAGGGTTTACTATAACATTGTTCTTGTGGTATTGGGGATAGAAGGATTTACTACAACACTATCCCTGTGTTATTGGGGAGAGAAAGGTTTACTACAACACTGTCCCTATGGTAGAACTGGGGAGAGAAGGGTTTACTAGAACACTGTCCCTGTATTATTGGGGAGAGAAGGTTTTACTAGAACACTGTCCCTGTGTTATTGGGGAGAGATGGGTTTACTACAACACTGTCCCTGTGGTATTGGGGAGAGAAGGGTTTACTACAACACTGTCCCTGTGGTATTGGGGAGAGAAGGGTTTACTACAACACTGTCGCCCTGGTAGAACTGGGAAGAGAATGGTTTACTTCAACACTGTCCCTGTGAGAGAACTTGGGAGAGAAGGGTTTACCACCACACAATCCCTGTGTTAGTGGGGAGAGAAGGGTTTACTACAACATTGTCCTTGTAGTATTGGGGAGAGAAGGATTTACTACAACATTGTTTGTGGTAGAACTTGGGAAAGAAGGGTTTACTACAACACTGTCCCTGTTTTATTGGGGAAATAAGGGTTTACTACAACAGTGTCCTTGTGGTATAATTTGGGATAGAAGTGTTTACTACAACACTGTCCCAATCGTAGAACTGGGGAGAGAAGGGTTTACCACAACACTGACCCTGAGTAAAACTTGGGAGAGAAGGGTTTACCACCATACTGTCCGTGTTATTGGGGAGAGAAGGGTTTATTACAACACTGTCCCTGTATTATTGGGTAGAGAAGGTTTTACTAGAACACTGTCCCTGTGTTATTGGGGAGAGAAGGGTTTATTACAACACTGTCCCTCTGGTATTGGGGACAGAAGGGTTTACTACAACACTGTCCCTGTGGTATTGGGCAGATAGGGGTTTACTACAACACTGTCGTCCTGGTAGAACTGGGAAGAGAATGGTTTACTACAACATTGTCCCTGTGGTAGAACTGGGAAGGAAAGGTTTACTACAACACTGTCCCTGTATTATTGGGGAGCGAATGTTTTACTAGAACACTGTCCCTGTGTTATTGGGGAGAGAAGGGTTTACTACAACACTGTCTCTGTGGTATTGGGGAGATAAGGGTTTACTACAACACTCCCTGTGGTATTGGAGAGAGAAGGGTTTACTACAACGCTGTCTCTGTGGTATTGGGGAGATAAGGGTTTACTACAACACTGTCCCTGTGGTATTGGAGAGAGAGGGTTTACTACAACACTGTTCCTGTGTTGTTATTGAGAGAAGGGTTTACTACCACACTGTCCCTGTTTTAGAACTAGGGAGAGAGGGTTTACTACAACACTTTCCCTGTATTATTAGGGCGAGAAGGGTTTACTTCAACACTGTTCCTGTGGTAGAACTGGGGAGAGAAGGGTTTACTACAACACTGTCCCTATCGTAGAACTGGGGAGAGAAGCGTTTACTACAACACTGTCCCTATCGTAGAACTGGGGAGAGAAGGGTTTACCACAACACTGTCCCTGGGGTAAAACTGGCGAGAGAAGGGTTTACCACCATACTGTCCCTGTGTTATTGGGGAGAGAAGCGTTTACTACCACACTGTCCCTGTTGTAGAACTAGGGAGAGAGGGTTTACTAGAACACTTTCCCTGTGTTATTAGGGCGAGAAGGGTTTACTACAACACTGTCCCTGTGGTAGAACTGGGGTGAGAAGGGTTTACTACAACACTGTCCCTGTGGTAGTGGGGAGAGAAGGCTTTACTACAACACTGTCCCTGTGGTAGTGGGGAGAGAAGGCTTTACTACAACACTGTCCCTGTGGTATTAGGGAGAGAAGGGTTTACTACAACACTGTCCCTGTGGTATTGGGAGAGGAGGGTTTACTACAACACTGTTCCTATGGTAGACTGGGGATAGAAACGTTTACTACAACACTGTCCCTGTGGTATTGGGAGAGGAGGGTATACTACAACACTGTTCCTATGGTAGAACTGGGGAGAGAAAGGTTTACTACAACACTGTCCCTGTGGTATTGGGAGAAAAGGGTTTATTACAACATTGTCCTTGTTTTATTGGGGAGAGAACGGTTTACTACAACACTGTCCACGTAGTATTGGGGAGAGAAGGGTTTACTAAAACACTGTCCCTGTGGTATTGTGGAGAGATGAGTTTATTACACCCTGACCCTGTGGTAGAACTGGGAAGAGAAAGTTTTACTACAACACTGTCCCTGTGGTATTGGGAGAGAAGGGTTTACTACAACACCGTCCCTGTAGTAATGGGGAGAGAAGGGTTTACTACAACACTGTTTTGTGGTAGAACTGGGGAGAGAAGGGTTTACCACCACACAGTACCTGTGTTATTGGGGAGAGAAGGGTTTACTACAACATTGTCCTTGTGGTATTGTGGAGAGAAGGATTTAATACAACACTATCCCTATGGTAGAACTGGGAGGAGAAGGGTTTACTATAACACTGTCCCTGTATTAATGGGGAGAGAAGGTTTTACCAGAACACTGTCCCTGTGGTATTGGGGAGAAAAGGGTTTACCACCACACAGTCCCTGTGTTAGTGGGGAGAGAAGGGTTTACTACAACATTGTCCTTGAAGTATTGGGGAGAGAAGGATTTACTACAACATTGTCCCTGTGTTAGTGGGGAGAGAAGGGTTTACTACAACACTGTCCCTGTGGTATTAGTTAGAGGAGGGTTTACTACAACATTGTCCCTGTGGTAGAACTGGCGAGAGAAGGGTTTACTACCACACAGTCCCTGTGTTAATGGGGAGAGAAGGGTTTACTACAACACCGTCCCTGTGGTATTGGGGAGAGAAGGGTTTACTACAACACTGTCCCTATCGTAGAACTGGGGAGAGAAGGGTTTACCACCACACAGTCCCTGTGTTAATGGGGAGAGAAGGGTTTACTACAACACTGTCCCTGTGGTAGAACTGGGGAGAGAAGGGTTTACTACAACACGGTCCCTGTGGTATTGGGTAGAGGAGGGTTTACTACAACACTGTCCCTGTGGTATTGGGTAGAGGAAGGTTTACTACAACACCGTCCCTGTTTTATTGGGGAGAGAGGGGTTTACTACAACACTGTCCCTGTTTTATTAGGGAGTGAAGGGTTTACTACAACAGTGTCCTTGTGGTATAATTTGGGATAGAAGTGTTTACTACAACACTGTCCCTATCGTAGAACTGGGGAGAGAATGGTTTACCACAACACTGTACCTGGGGTAAAACTGGGGAGAGAAGGGTTTACCACCATACTGTCCCTGTGTTATTGGGGAGAGAAGGGTTTACTACAACACTGTCCCTGTGGAATTGGGTAGAGGAGGGTTTACTACAACACTGTCCCTGTTTTATTGGGGAGAGAGGGGTTTACTACAACACTGCCCCTGTTTTATTGGGGAGTGAAGGGTTTACTACAACACTGTCCCTATCGTAGAACTGGGGAGAGAAGGGTTTACCACAACACTGTACCTGGGGTAAAACTGGGGAGAGAAGGGTTTACCACCATATTGTCCCTGTGTTATTGGGGAGAGAAGGGTTTACTACAACACGGTCCCTGTGGTATTGGGGAGAGAAAGGTTTACTACAACACTGTCTCTGTGGTATTGGGGAGATAAGGGTTTACTACAACACTCCCTGTGGTAATGGGGAGAGAAGTGTGTACTACAACATTGTTCCTGTGTTGTTAGTCAGAGAAGGGTTTACTACCACACTCTCCCTGTTGTAGAACTAGGGAGAGAGGGTTTACTACAACACTTTCCTTGTGTTATTAGGGCGAGAAGGGTTTACTTCAACACTGTTCCTGTGGTAGAACTGGGGAGAGAAGGGTTTACCACCACACAGTACCTGTGTTATTGGGGAGAGAAGGGTTTACTACAACATTGTCCTTGTGGTATTGTGGAGAGAAGGATTTAATACAACACTATCCCTATGGTAGAACTGGGAGGAGAAGGGTTTACTATAACACTGTCCCTGTATTAATGGGGAGAGAAGGTTTTACCAGAACACTGTCCCTGTGGTATTGGGGAGAAAAGGGTTTACCACCACACAGTCCCTGTGTTAGTGGGGAGAGAAGGGTTTACTACAACATTGTCCTTGAAGTATTGGGGAGAGAAGGATTTACTACAACATTGTCCCTGTGTTAGTGGGGAGAGAAGGGTTTACTACAACACTGTCCCTGTGGTATTAGTTAGAGGAGGGTTTACTACAACATTGTCCCTGTGGTAGAACTGGCGAGAGAAGGGTTTACTACCACACAGTCCCTGTGTTAATGGGGAGAGAAGGGTTTACTACAACACCGTCCCTGTGGTATTGGGGAGAGAAGGGTTTACTACAACACTGTCCCTATCGTAGAACTGGGGAGAGAAGGGTTTACCACCACACAGTCCCTGTTTTAATGGGGAGAGAAGGGTTTACTACAACACTGTCCCTGTGGTAGAACTGGGGAGAGAAGGGTTTACTACAACACGGTCCCTGTGGTATTGGGTAGAGGAGGGTTTACTACAACACTGTCCCTGTGGTATTGGGTAGAGGAAGGTTTACTACAACACCGTCCCTGTTTTATTGGGGAGAGAGGGGTTTACTACAACACTGTCCCTGTTTTATTAGGGAGTGAAGGGTTTACTACAACAGTGTCCTTGTGGTATAATTTGGGATAGAAGTGTTTACTACAACACTGTCCCTATCGTAGAACTGGGGAGAGAATGGTTTACCACAACACTGTACCTGGGGTAAAACTGGGGAGAGAAGGGTTTACCACCATACTGTCCCTGTGTTATTGGGGAGAGAAGGGTTTACTACAACACTGTCCCTGTGGTATTGGGTAGAGGAGGGTTTACTACAACACTGTCCCTGTTTTATTGGGGAGAGAGGGGTTTACTACAACACTGCCCCTGTTTTATTGGGGAGTGAAGGGTTTACTACAACACTGTCCCTATCGTAGAACTGGGGAGAGAAGGGTTTACCACAACACTGTACCTGGGGTAAAACTGGGGAGAGAAGGGTTTACCACCATATTGTCCCTGTGTTATTGGGGAGAGAAGGGTTTACTACAACACGGTCCCTGTGGTATTGGGGAGAGAAAGGTTTACTACAACACTGTCTCTGTGGTATTGGGGAGATAAGGGTTTACTACAACACTCCCTGTGGTAATGGGGAGAGAAGTGTGTACTACAACATTGTTCCTGTGTTGTTAGTCAGAGAAGGGTTTACTACCACACTCTCCCTGTTGTAGAACTAGGGAGAGAGGGTTTACTACAACACTTTCCTTGTGTTATTAGGGCGAGAAGGGTTTACTTCAACACTGTTCCTGTGGTAGAACTGGGGAGAGAAGGGTTTACCACCACACAGTACCTGTGTTATTGGGGAGAGAAGGGTTTACTATAACATTGTCCTCGTGGTATTGGGGATAGAAGGATTTACTACAACACTATCCCTGTGTTATTGGGGAGAGAAAGGTTTACTACAACACTGTCCCTGTATTATTGGGGAGAGAAGGTTTTACTAGAACACTGTCCCTGTGTTATTGGGGAGAGATGGGTTTACTACAACACTGTCCCTGTGGTATTGGGGAGAGAAGGGTTTACTACAACACTGTCCCTGTGGTATTGGGGAGAGAAGGGTTTACTACAACACTGTCGCCCTGGTAGAACTGGGAAGAGAATGGTTTACTTCAACACTGTCCCTGTGAGAGAACTGGGGAGAGAAGGGTTTACCACCACACAATCCCTGTGTTAGTGGGGAGAGAAGGGTTTACTACAACATTGTCCTTGTAGTATTGGGGAGAGAAGGATTTACTACAACATTGTTTGTTGTAGAACTTGGGAGAGAAGGGTTTACTACAACACTGTCCCTGTTTTATTGGGGAGAGAGGGGTTTACTACAACACTGTCCCTATTTTGTTGGGGAAATAAGGGTTTACTACAACAGTGTCCTTGTGGTATAATTTGGGATAGAAGTGTTTACTACAACACTGTCCCAATCGTAGAACTGGGGAGAGAAGGGTTTACCACAACACTGTCCCTGGGGTAAAACTTGGGAGAGAAGGGTTTACCACCATACTGTCCGTGTTATTTGGGAGAGAAGGGTTTACTACAACACTGTCCCTGTATTATTGGGTAGAGAAGGGTTTACTACAACACTGTCCCTCTGGTATTGGGGACAGAAGGGTTTACTACAACACTGTCCCTGTGGTATTGGGCAGATAAGGGTTTACTACAACACTGTCGTCCTGGTAGAACTGGGAAGAGAATGGTTTACTACAACATTGTCCCTGTGGTAGAACTGGGAAGAGAAAGGTTTACTACAACACTGTCCCTGTATTATTGGTGAGCGAAGGTTTTACTAGAACACTGTCCCTGTGTTATTGGGGAGAGAAGGGTTTACTACAACACTGTCTCTGTGGTATTGGGGAGATAAGGGTTTACTACAACACTCCCTGTGGTATTGGAGAGAGAGGGTTTACTACAACACTGTTCCTGTGTTGTTATTGAGAGAAGGGTTTACTACCACACTGTCCCTGTTTTAGAACTAGGGAGAGAGGGTTTACTACAACACTTTCCCTGTATTATTAGGGCGAGAAGGGTTTACTTCAACAGTGTCCTTGTGGTATAATTTGGGATAGAAGTGTTTACTACAACACTGTCCCTATCGTAGAACTGGGGAGAGAATGGTTTACCACAACACTGTACCTGGGGTAAAACTGGGGAGAGAAGGGTTTACCACCATACTGTCCCTGTGTTATTGGGGAGAGAAGGGTTTACTACAACACTGTCCCTGTGGTATTGGGTAGAGGAGGGTTTACTACAACACTGTCCCTGTTTTATTGGGGAGAGAGGGGTTTACTACAACACTGCCCCTGTTTTATTGGGGAGTGAAGGGTTTACTACAACACTGTCCCTATCGTAGAACTGGGGAGAGAAGGGTTTACCACAACACTGTACCTGGGGTAAAACTGGGGAGAGAAGGGTTTACCACCATATTGTCCCTGTGTTATTGGGGAGAGAAGGGTTTACTACAACACGGTCCCTGTGGTATTGGGGAGAGAAAGGTTTACTACAACACTGTCTCTGTGGTATTGGGGAGATAAGGGTTTACTACAACACTCCCTGTGGTAATGGGGAGAGAAGTGTGTACTACAACATTGTTCCTGTGTTGTTAGTCAGAGAAGGGTTTACTACCACACTCTCCCTGTTGTAGAACTAGGGAGAGAGGGTTTACTACAACACTTTCCTTGTGTTATTAGGGCGAGAAGGGTTTACTTCAACACTGTTCCTGTGGTAGAACTGGGGAGAGAAGGGTTTACCACCACACAGTACCTGTGTTATTGGGGAGAGAAGGGTTTACTATAACATTGTCCTCGTGGTATTGGGGATAGAAGGATTTACTACAACACTATCCCTGTGTTATTGGGGAGAGAAAGGTTTACTACAACACTGTCCCTGTATTATTGGGGAGAGAAGGTTTTACTAGAACACTGTCCCTGTGTTATTGGGGAGAGATGGGTTTACTACAACACTGTCCCTGTGGTATTGGGGAGAGAAGGGTTTACTACAACACTGTCCCTGTGGTATTGGGGAGAGAAGGGTTTACTACAACACTGTCGCCCTGGTAGAACTGGGAAGAGAATGGTTTACTTCAACACTGTCCCTGTGAGAGAACTGGGGAGAGAAGGGTTTACCACCACACAATCCCTGTGTTAGTGGGGAGAGAAGGGTTTACTACAACATTGTCCTTGTAGTATTGGGGAGAGAAGGATTTACTACAACATTGTTCGTGGTAGAACTTGGGAGAGAAGGGTTTACTACAACACTGTCCCTGTTTTATTGGGGAGAGAGGGGTTTACTACAACACTGTCCCTATTTTGTTGGGGAAATAAGGGTTTACTACAACAGTGTCCTTGTGGTATAATTTGGGATAGAAGTGTTTACTACAACACTGTCCCAATCGTAGAACTGGGGAGAGAAGGGTTTACCACAACACTGTCCCTGGGGTAAAACTTGGGAGAGAAGGGTTTACCACCATACTGTCCGTGTTATTTGGGAGAGAAGGGTTTACTACAACACTGTCCCTGTATTATTGGGTAGAGAAGGGTTTACTACAACACTGTCCCTCTGGTATTGGGGACAGAAGGGTTTACTACAACACTGTCCCTGTGGTATTGGGCAGATAAGGGTTTACTACAACACTGTCGTCCTGGTAGAACTGGGAAGAGAATGGTTTACTACAACATTGTCCCTGTGGTAGAACTGGGAAGAGAAAGGTTTACTACAACACTGTCCCTGTATTATTGGTGAGCGAAGGTTTTACTAGAACACTGTCCCTGTGTTATTGGGGAGAGAAGGGTTTACTACAACACTGTCTCTGTGGTATTGGGGAGATAAGGGTTTACTACAACACTCCCTGTGGTATTGGAGAGAGAGGGTTTACTACAACACTGTTCCTGTGTTGTTATTGAGAGAAGGGTTTACTACCACACTGTCCCTGTTTTAGAACTAGGGAGAGAGGGTTTACTACAACACTTTCCCTGTATTATTAGGGCGAGAAGGGTTTACTTCAACACTGTTCCTGTGGTAGAACTGGGGAGAGAAGGGTTTACCACCACACAGTACCTGTGTTATTGGGGAGAGAAGGGTTTTCTACAACATTGTCCTTGTGGTATTGGGGATAGAAGGATTTACTACAACACTATCCCTGTGTTATTGGGGAGAGAAGGGTTTACTACAACACTGTCCCTATGGTAGAACTGGGGAGAGAAGCGTTTACTAGAACACTGTCCCTGTGGTATTGGGGAGAGAAGGGTTTACTAAAACACTGTCCCTGTGGTATTGGGGATAGAAGGGTTTACTACAACACTGTCCCTGTGGCAATGGGGAGAGAAGGGTTTACTACAACACTGTCCCTGTGGTATTGGGGAGAGAAGGGTTTACTACAACACTGTCCCTGTGGTATTGGGGAGATAGGGGTTTACTACAACACTGTCGCCCTGGTAGAACTGGGAAGAGAATGGTTTACTACAACACAGTCCCTGTGGTAGAACTGGAGAGAGAAGGGTTTACCACCACACAGTCCCTGTGTTAGTGGGGAGAGAAGGGTTTACTACAACATTGTCCCTGTGGTAGAACTGGGGAGAGAAGGGTTTACCACCACACAGTCCCTGTGTTAATGGGGAGAGAAGGGTTTACTACAACACCGTCCCTGTGGTATTGGGGAGAGAAGTGTTTACTACAACACTGTCCCTGTGGTAGAACTGGGGAGAGAAGGGTTTACTACAACACTGTCCTTGTGGTATTGGCGAGAGAAGGGTTTATTACAACACTGTCCCTGTGGTATTGGGGAGCTAGGGGTTTACTACAACACTGTCCTTGTGGTAGAACTGGGAAGAGAATGGTTTACTACAACACAGTCCCTGTGGTAGAACTGGGAAGAGAATGGTTTACTACAACACAGTCCCTGTGGTAGAACTGGGAAGAGAAAGGTTTACTACAACACTGTCCCTGTGGGAGAACTGGGGTGAGAAGGGTTTACCACCACACAGTCCCTGTGTTAGTGGGGAGAGAAGGGTTTACTACTACATTGTCCTTGAAGTATTGGGGAGAGAAGGATTTACTACGACATTGTCCCTGTGTTAGTGGGGAGAGAAGGGTTTACTACAACACTGTCCCTGTGGTATTAGTTAGAGGAGGGTTTACTACAACATTGTCCCTGTGGTAGAACTGGGGAGAGAAGGGTTTACCACCACACAGTCCCTGTGTTAATGGGGAGAGAAGGGTTTACTACAACACCGTCCCTATGGCATTGAGGAGAGAAGGGTTTACTACAACACTGTCCCTGTGGAAGAACTGGGGAGAGAAGAGTTTACTACAACACTGTCCCTGTGGTATTGTGTAGAGGAGGGTTTACTACAACACTGTCCCTGTTTTATTGGGGAGAGAGGGGTTTACTACCACACTGTCCCTATCGTAGAACTGGGGAGAGAAGGGTTTACCACAACACTGTACCTGGGGTAAAACTGGGGAGAGGAGGGTTTACCACCATACTGTCCCTGTGTTATTGGGGAGAGAAGGGTTTACTACAACACGGTCCCTGTGGTATTGGGGAGAGAATGGTTTACTACAACACTGTCTCTGTGGTATTGGGGAGCTAAGGGTTTACTACAACACTCCCTGTGGTATTGGAGAGAGAAGTGTGTACTACAACACTGTTCCTGTGTTGCTAGTGAGAGAAGGGTTTACTACCACACTGTCCCTGTTGTAGAACTAGGGAGAGAGGGTTTACTACCACACTTTCCCTGTGTTATTAGGGCGAGAAGGGTTTACTTCAACACTTTTCCTGTGGTAGAACTGGGGAGAGAAGGGTTTACCACCACACAGTACCTGTGTTATTGGGGAGAGAAGGGTTTACTACAACATTGTCCTTGTGGTATTGGGGATAGAAGGATTTACTACAACACTATCCCTGTGTTATTGGGGAGAGAAGGGTTTACAACACTGTCCCTGTATTATTGGGGAGAGAAGGTTTTACTAGAACACTGTCCCTGTGGTATTGGGGAGAGAAGGGTTTACTACAACACTGTCGTCCTGGTAGAACTGGGAAGAGAATGCTTTACTACAACACCATCCCAGTGGTAGAACTGGGAAGAGAAAGGTATACTACAACACTGTCCCTGTGGGATAACTGGGGAGAGAAGAGTTTACTACAACACTGTCCCTGTGGGAGAACTGGGGAGAGAAGGGTTTACCACCACACAGTCCCTGTGTTAGTGGAGAGAGAAGGATTTACTACAACATTGTCCTTGTAGTATTGGGGAGAGAAGGATTTACTACAACATTGTCCCTGTGGTATTGGGGAGATAAGGGTTTACTACAACACTGTCGCCCTGGTAGAACTGGGAAGAGAATGGTTTACTACAACACTGTCCCTGTGGTAGAACTGGGAAGAGAAAGGTTTACTACAACACTGTCCCTGTGGGAGAACTGGGGAGAGAAGGGTTTACTACAACACTGTCCCTGTGGGAGAACTGGGGAGAGAAGGGTTTACCACCACACAGTCCCTGTGTTAGTGGAGAGAGAAGGGTTTACTACAACATTGTCCTTGTAGTATTGGGGAGAGAAGGGTTTACTACAACACTGTCTTTGTGGTATTAGGTAGAGGAGGGTTTACTACAACACTTCCCCTGTTTTATTGGGGAGAGAAGGGTTTACTTCAACACTGTTCCTGTGGTAGAACTGGGGAGAGAATGGTTTACTACAACACTGTTCCTGTAGTATCGGGGAGAGAAAGGTTTACCACCACACTGTCCCTGTGTTATTGGGGAGAGAAGGGTTTACTACAACATTGTCCTTGTGGTATTGGGGAGAGAAGGGCTTACTACAACACTGTCCCTGTGCTATTGGGGAGAGCATGGTTTACTGCAACACTGTCCCTGTCGTATTAGGGAGAGAAAGGTTAACTACAACACTGTCCCTTAGCTATTGGGGAGAGCAGTGTTTACTACAACACTGTCCCTTTGTTATTGGGGAGAGTAGGGTTTACTACAACATTGTCCTTGTGGTATTGGGGAAAGAAGGGCTTACTACAACGCTGTCTTTATGGTAGAACTGGGGTGAGAAGTGTTTACAACAACACAGTCCCTGTGTTATTGGGGCTTGAAGGGTTTACTACAACACTGTCCCTGTGGTATTGGGGAGAGGAGGGTTTACTACAACACTGTCCCTGTGGTATTGGGGAGAGGTGGGTTTACTACAACACTGTCCCTGTGGTATTGGGGAGAGAAGGGTTTACTACAACACTGTCCCTGTGGTATTGAGGAGAGAAGGGTTTACAACACTGTCCCTGTGGTATTGGGGAGAAAAGGGTTTACTACAACACTGTCCCTTTGGTAGAACTGGGCTGAGAAGTGTTTACTACAACAATGTCCCTGTCGTATTGGGGAGAGAAGGGTTTACAACACTGTCCCTGGGGAGAGAAGGGTTTACTACAACACTGTCCCTGTGTTATTGGGGAGAGATGGCTTTACTACACCACGGTCCCTTTGGTTTTGGGGAGAGAAGGGTTTACAACAACACTGTCCCTGTTTTATTGTGGAGAGAAGGGTTTACTACAACACCGACCCTGTGTTAGAAATGGGGAGAGAAGGGTTTACTACAACACTGTCCCTGTGTTATTGGGGAGAGAAGGTTTTACTACAACACTGTCCCTGTGGTATTGGGGAGAGATGGGTTTATTACACACTGACCCTGTGGTATTGGGGAGAGGTATTGTTACTGTAAGGGAACTATGGACCAAACTTTCATAGAAATAAAAACAGTTGCGGAATTAAAGAACTTGTAAATCTCAGAAAGATGTTTAAAATATGGTAATAGGTTAGTGTATTTTAGTAATAGGTTATAGTGTAGTTTAGTAATATGTACTGTAGTATGTTACTGTAGGTTAGTAATATGTTTAGTTTAGTAATGTGTTACTGTGGTTTAGTAATACGTTACTGTGTTACTGTAGTTTAGCAATAGTATAATAATATTACTGTAGTTTAGTAATATGATACCTTGTTAATATGTCATCCCTGATAGGGTAGTGGCGGCAGAGTCCTCAAACACTCCCTCCAGCAGGTCCTGTCAAACACAACCGTTTTCAGTTGACCTGGGTGGATCCCCAAACGAGACCTGTCTATCTCATGAATGTTATCCAACCATCTTGCTTGGAGTCTTACCCTGGGTATCCTCAGCTATTCTGGGACATTCTAAACCACATGTCCACAGTATCAGAGCTGTGATCTCTCAATTCGGAGAAGTTACGGTTCCACCTGTAGTGACTCTCTGGTCTCTTAGCTACGCACCATGTTGTGTAACCTTAATCGAAAGACCCTGCAGAGGATCCCTATTTCGGCCACTTGTATTCGTGATCGTATTCTTTCGGTCATTACCCAAGATTCCTGACCATAAGCAAGGGTTGGCATGGATATCGAATTGAAGGTAGCAAATTTGGCTTTTACACCTACCGCCCTTCTGATTAATGAAGGCAGAAGCTGGCACATTACTGCACCATCTTCTGCAACTTTTGCACTTTATTCAGCCTCCTGCCTTACATTACTTGAGAATACGGCCTCGAGATATTTGAACTTCTCTGCTTGCTTCAGTGGAACTCCATTCACATGCAGTGTGTTCTGCGCAGGCTTCCTTGAGAGGACGAGTGTCTCAGCTTTCTCTGCTCTTATTATCATTCCAGCCATGCAGCACTCGGCATCAAACCTATCAAGTGCAAGTCAGAGATCACCTTTTGTTGATTTAAGTAACACCCTGCTGTCTGCAAATTCCAGCCGACTGACTCTACACCAGCCAGTTGTGATACCACTGCCAACCTGGCCGTGTATATCTATCCTATTCATGAAAATAATGAACAGGAAAGGTGACTGTATGTATTTTCGGCGGAGTCCGACTCCCACATTGAATGGTTTCGATTTAGAACCATTTATTCGAAAACAAATACTCGGGCATTCGTATAGAGACATAAGGGTAACAAGAAGTTGACCATCAATCCCGTACTCCTGTACAACTTATCACAGCAGGTCATGAGGAATGCGGTCATATACCTTCTCAAGGTTAACAAAACAAGAATATACCTCTTGGCAATACTCCCACGATTTCTTGAAGACCTGCCATAGTGTGAATATTTGGTCTGATGTGACTTGTTCATCAGTTGGACTTGACAATCTCCCTGTATCTCTTTGCCAGACACTTAGCATAGACTTTACCGGGGAGGTTTAACAGGGGGATCCCTCTGTAGTTGGAACATCTCTCTTGTCTCCCATTTTGAAAATTTGAATTATCACTCCCGATTGTCAGAGATCTAGGCTACCCGACACACACGAGTTAGTCAGAGAATACCTTCTTTATTTAAGGCTTTTAACACCTCGGGCCGGATTTTATTTTCCCCTACAGCCATGCTACATTTGAGCTCTTGAACTGCTCTGATTTTTAACATGATTAAGAAATAATGTTTTAGCACTAGTGTTTCTATCGTGTTTCAGAAATATGGTCATATCGTTAGTGGTTTATTGTGATTTAGATATGGGATCACAGAGTTAATGATTTTTACCGTTGATCAGAAATAGTTTTGCTGTTACTGCTTCTTGGCTGAGACGGTAGTTGAGGACCTTCGGCAAATCATCCCAGCTCTAAAACTCCTCAGACTTGAGATCAATCCATCCAAGTCGGAGATGACAAACGTCAGCTACGGAAAGATCGAATCCCACAACGCCGTACTCAGCGCCCACCCCGTCCTGTCCGGGGCCCAACTAACACCCAAAGACGCTGCATGCATTCTTGGCTCTCCAATTCTCCCGAAAGCCATAAGAAAATGCCTGGAGACCAAGCATGAAATTTGTCCCAAATGGCTGAAAGACTGCTTCTCATTGACGCTCAGCTGGCTCCCTTCTTCTTGAGGAACTGCTTCGCCCCCCCCCCCCTAAACTTATGATCACACTGCTTGGTGCATCTTGTTGCACCCACGCAGATCTTCCGATGCTGTGCGGAACTCATCGGCAATGTCAGTTTCGACAGCGCAGGCTGACAACAGATGAAGCTCCTAGCGAGGTTCGATGGCCTTAGCCTCCGATCAGTTTTGGATCTGGTTCTACCTGCCTTCCATTCCTCAATCTCCTCCAGTCGCGATCTCGTCAGCGAAGTCCTCAGCAAGACGGCCGAACCTGACGTAACCCCCGAGCTTGAACAGGCTCTGGCCGACTGGACGGGTGAAGGCCGCTCTGTCTCCAGTATACAAATGTCCAACGCGACTGGGACGACATCAAATGTAAGTTTTCTTTCAGGCGGATCGAGTCTGGCTTGAACCAACACAGCCTCGCCCGCCTCCGCTCAACAGCGAATCAGCGGCTCAACTCGGGGCCCTCCTCATCAACCAGGACTTATCTTGATGACGAGTGCACTTGCATGAGGGTTCAACGCCTTAGCCTCCACGTGTCTGAGCCACATAAATGCCGTTGCGGGGCGGTCATTAACAATTTCGGCCTGCACTCACTGTCCTGCCGTCAGAGCGCGGGCCGGTTACCCCTACATGCTGCTCTCAATTGAATATTGAGAAGGAGCCTGGACGCACCTGGCTTCCCATAACAACTGGATCTAGGGGGCCTTGACGGCGGGGACGGCATGTGCCCCGATGGAATCAACCTCTTCTTATTGGAACGAAGTTGATCGCTCATCAAGAACGCCACATGTTGTGACTCGTTCTCCACCTCTAGCTTAGTCACTTCAGCCACAAACCCCGGTACCACGGCCCACTATGCAAAAGAAAGGAAGATAAACAAATACCGGGAATTGTCCAGCCTCTTTGCACCGGTCGCCGTTGGGACCTGGGGCTTACTGGGACTCCGTACTGTCGAGCTCCTCCACAAAATCACAACGTCGGCGGCCTGTCTAAGGAAGGAGCCACGCGAGGTGGGGTGGCTGTTGCAGCTAGTGTCGCTGGCCATTTTCACGGGGCGCAACCCAAGACCCAGAACCCAATGCCCCTCACCCTCCCCATTCTACTGTGACACTAGAGCCCTTGCCTTTCCCTTCCTTTTCTTTCTTCTCAATAATAAAAGTCAAAGAAATTCTGTGGTAATCTTCAGCGTTTTGTTTGGTACTGTCCAGTTTAGTCGAGACGTCACTGATTGTATTTGACCTAAAATAGTTGGTGTCTGTATAGTCATACTGGGTCGTAGTTAGGATGTCTAATAGTTGGTGTCTGTATACTGTCATATTGGGTCGTAGTTAGGATGTCTAATAGTTGGTGTCTGTATACTGTCATACTGGGTCGGAGTTAGGATGTCTAATAGTTGGTGTCTGTATATTGTCATACTGGGTCGTAGTTAGGATGTCTAATAGTTGGTCTCTGTATACTGTCATACTGGGTTGTAGTTAGGATGTCTAATAGTTGGTCTCTGTATACTGTCATATTGGGTCGTAGTTAGGATGTCTAATAGTTGGTGTCTGTATATTGTCATACTGGGTCGTAGTTAGGATGTCTAATAGTTGGTCTCTGTATACTGTCATACTGGGTCGTAGTTAGGATGTCTAATAGTTGGTCTCTGTATACTGTCATACTGGGTCGTTGTTAGGATGTCTAATAGTTGATGTCTGTATATTGTCATACTGGGTCGTAGTTAGGATGTCTACGTTGATGTCTGTATTGTCACTGACAAAGAGATTCGTGGTGTCATCGTTTATATTGGGACTGAAAAACAACTTGTCGCAGCATTTTCATCGCTTTACGGTCAAATGTTCATAGTATTAGTATAGTATTTTTTGCGGCCTTTTGGAAGACTTTAGAGCGTAGGAAAGAATCCTTCACGGTAAAGGGCCATAACTCTATGCCTTAAAGCAGGGTGCCCAACGCTCCACCGATACTGCCAATCCATTGCCCCAATAATAATAATAATAATAATAGTTTCTACTTTAGGCACATGGCTAGCAATTTGAAGGGAAGGGGAAAGTCGATTACATCGACCCCACTGCATTACTGATACTTTATTTTATCGACCCCGTAAGGATGAAAGGCGAAGCTAATCTCGCCGGGATTTGAACACAGAACGTAATGGGCCATAACTCTATGTTGCAAAGTATGGTGTCTAGCGCTCTACCGATACTGCTAATCTACCGCCCTATAATAATAATAATAATAATAATTTCTTCATTAGTCACACTGGACTCACATTAAAGAAACATTAAAAACGGTACATGACTATACAGTGTGGGGTTTTCTTTGTGTAAAGTAAAATTTATAAAAGCGACTAAGAAAATAAACATTTAAAACAAACATAACAACTTCCCCAAAGGTGAGGAGACTCTCCGGGTCACGCGTATAAAAATCTCACAAAAGGCACGGTCACCCTTACCGCTATGGCAAAGTGCCCTCTTCCAGTCTTTCTACTCCAATCTATAGATGTGTGTTCAAGGCAGGCCTAGTCGGACCATGCTCTCCTCTCTCACCCACCTTTCAAAAAACTGAAATCTAAAAAAGGTAATCAGGGCTTCAACAAAGAGGAAGATGGCTGTCTTCAACCCTTACAAATGTGTCCACCACAGGACCTCTTTCGCCATGGCCACCAGGCAGATAAAAACTGCATGTCCTTCCCCTCTAAAGGAGGACGGTGGGGCGATCTTCACAATGGACTCAGTTGATAGTCGGATTCGTCCTACACGTGTCAGCAGGTGCTCGACATAAACCCACAGGTCAGCAATATTCGGACACTGGACGAGTGCGTGCGGAAAGGTTTCATCGCCTTGTGCGTACCTCAGACAGGCCCGATTGACGGCACTTCCATGCCTGTAGAATTTATCCCAAACGAGCAAAGCTCCTCGGTAGCACTGCCAGGCCAGAGATTTCTGGAAGTTGTCCATGGGTCCTGGCCCGAAAGTTCTCCCGAAGAGTTTGGCTAGTTGATTTTCATCGACGCCCAGAATCTCCCCAAGGACGTCGTCGCTCTTTCCCTCCACTAACCCTATAGAACGCCAAGGTGGAGTTTATACCGATCGCAGTGACCGACTAGTTGAGGGCTGTGAGCGTCTGAAGACATCCCAGTCTCCAAACGCTTCCTTAATATAGATTTATAGAACAAAATAATTATTTGAAATCGAAATGAGGGTAAAATACTTTTTTAAAGTCTTCCCAACCATCTTATATAATAGAGAAGTGGTGTCTTTAGTGTTTGGTAGAAATAGTAAAACTGGTTTGGTATTAGGATATTTGATATAGAGAGGACGGTCGAGTGGATAAGTTTAGTTTCTAATATCAGGCCCCAGGCTGGGAGCGGCGGATTGACAGTAATCGGTAGAACATCGGATATCATGCTCCGCGGAATTGAGTTTGCTATTTGCGTACTTAGTTAAAATCACGCCGAGGTTAGCTTTGACCTTCATTGATACGGGGTCGATAAAATAAAGTACCAGTAACGTACTGGGCTCGATTTAATCGAATTTATCCTCCCCTCAAATTGTTGGCTTTGTACCTAAATCAGAAAGCAATATTAGGTACCAGGTTCGATCCTACTGCCTGATATCTTGTGCATGTGTATTTTATCATAACTTGGGATCATACCATTACTTGTGAAGGAAATTGTGTAGACGGGAACTATTTGGAAGCCCGTGGGATGGACTATACCTCTAATTCAAATCACCAACCTTGTCACACCGCGTCTTCTTAGAATTAACTAAGAGTACACGTGTCTGTGGAATTCTTAACCTCTTTAATTTCATAAACAGGCTGAGTTAGAGCATTTGATTAAATGCCCCATTTTTTCTTCCGGCTCAATTCGTTCTGAGTTTAAATCCTACCGAGGTGAAGTCTTGGCTCCCATCCTCCCGGAGACAATAAACGAAATATTAAGGACGGTGGATTGATGAATTAAAACAAAACTAAACGTTCTAAATTCAAATATGCCACCCATCGTCATCATTAAAGGGGTGACCCTACTACTAGGAGTTGCAGCAAACAATATCAGCAGTTGAAAGATGCTAACATGGTTTCCTTGACGCCGACGATCGTCTTCTTTTTATTTTATTTTTAATTCCTGAAATCAATGGGATGACCCTTCTGCTGGGACTTGCAACATCACATCGCATCCTTTTTATAGTGTTGACACTTTAATGGTTTATTTTTTATTAATCTATTTCCTTCCTTCCTGTTCTGCTACTTTATTTATCAATACCCCCCCCCCCCCCCCCACACACACAC
>CAXHJY010001212.1:2500-7500 GCA_964016885.1 Eledone cirrhosa
TTTCTAGGGACAGTCAGCCCCGGTGATGAGTCATGGATCTTCGAATACGACCCGGAGTGGACACGTTTTTAAGACGTGGATGACATCAAAAAGGCCGTGACTACGGAACTGCGGAGGATCCATTGCTTTATATCTGGAGATCTCTCTGCCCTTGTCGTCACATGGTACCATGGGCCCAGCACTATGTGTCAATAATTGTCACAAGTGTAGTGTTTGTACCAGAGTTTTCAAGTCGCTGGCTGGACTAAAAAGTCACACTCGTTCAGCGCATCGGTAGGGGTTCTCCTACATGGATATAAAGTAGTGGCCGTACTCGAAAATGAGTTGGCAGCCACCATGTATGTATATATGCATGCATGCATGTACGTGCGCGTGCGTGTGCTTTTTTTTTTTTTTTAAATAACAGATTAAGTAACAATTTCTATCAGTTGATACTTACTTAATGATCTATGACATGTTGGGCATGTACTGGATAAAGTAAGTTTCACAGTTCTTCTCACATTACAATTGAATAGAAAAGGACATTCACCGGCCAGCTGAAAATACAAAGATATATATTACAAATGTTTACGTTAATACTGTTTTAACAACTTGAGCGCTTGATGCATAGGTATGTTTTAGTATAGTATGGGGTGATGTACACTTGGTGTTACACTATAGTCCTTTATAAGCTGAGTGTTAATAATAATTATTGTATCTACTTTTGGCACAAGGCCAGCAATTATCCATGTGCATTACTGGTGCTTCATTTTATCGACCCCGTAAGGATGAAAGGCAAAGTGAACCTCGGCAGGATTTGAACTCAAGCCGTAAAGGGCCGTAACTCTATGCTACAAAGCATGGTGCCCGAACCTCTACTGATACAGCCAATCCACCACCCTTGTTAAGAATAAACTAAGAGTGTGAAAGAGGTGTCAAAGTGTCATCATTAAGTGTATTCAGGTGTTATACGCATTTCATGATTGATCAGATCAAGGTATGATCCGTATCAGACTCGCGGATTCCTTAGTCTGATGAGCTACTGATTACAGAGCCGATCCCGATCGATACGGAATGTACTGTACAATGAGCTGATGAATCGCGAAACGCGCGTAACACCTGAATAAACTTAATCATGATATTTTGACACTACGTCCCTACTCATTATATAGATAGATATATTTCTTTATTAGCCACAGGGGCACAAAAGAAGGGGACAAATACAAAGGGGGAAGTTTACATACAATAAAAACATGTAAAATGTTATCACAGATGGAATTTAAAAAGTTAGTCGATTTTCCCCAATAGAGGGAGACAGTTTATATGGGTAACACATACCCCCGAAAAAAAATGTGCAACCCTCATCTCCAGGAGTACAAAGAGTTTGTACTCCCTTCCTCTCCTCCTCCTTTTCCTCAACCTACAGGCTGATATAGAGAGAAGGCCCATTCACTCGGGCCATTCTCGCCACTTTCACCCACCTTTCATAAAACTTGCTGGGGTACAGCACCTCTCTCTCCATCCTGATTCTTCCTCCAAAGTGGTATTTGAAAAAAAGAATCAGTTGTTGGCCGGAGAGAAAGGTGTCTGACCTCAGCCCTTTCAACCTTGTCCACCATACAACCTCTTTCGCCATAGCTATCACACAAAGGAAAACCGCCTCTCCTTCGTTTTTGAAGGAGGGTGGCGGTTTGATCATGACAATGGACTCGGTGGTCAACTGGACTGGTCCCACCCTCGACAATAGTCGTTCTACATAGCCCCACAGGTCAGTGACGCCCGGGCAGTGTATGAATGCGTGCGCGACGGTTTCTTCGTCTCGCACGCACCTCGGACAGATCTTTTTTGCAGGGTCCCTGCCCGGGCGCCCATGTCTGTAGAGCTTGTCTCGAACTGGTAGAGCTCCTCGGTAGCACTGCCAGGCCAGGGACTTTTGGAAGTTGTCCATCAGTCCCGGGCGGAAGGTCCTACCGAACAGACTGGCCAGTTCATCTTCCTCTACGCCTAGAGTTTCACCGAGCGCGTCGTCGCACTTGCTGCGGACTAACCCTCTATAGAATGACGAAGTGGAGTCACCACTGATCGCCGGGTCCGCCTGCCAGAGGGCTGAGAGCGCCTGAGCACATTCGATGTGCCAGTCGCCCATTTTCCTCGGTCTTTGCTTGACCCAGGACTGCAGCTCGGTCAGCGAGACGAGTTGTGGGAAGGCTCGCCTCACGAACGGGGCCCACAACGGTTGTCCGGTGAGGAATACGTAGAAATGCCGCAGCCTGAGCGCGTGTTTGCGCATCGTCAACCACGGCATCCCCAGCCCTCCGTTAGAAGGGTGTTGGCAGCAGATGGATCTTCTCACCAAAGGAGCCCGCCTCTTCCAAAGGAATCGGAAGAGCGCGCGCTCCATTTTGGCGAGCGTTTTGGCTGGACAAGGCACGACGGTCAAGCGGTAGTAGATGGCGGACGCTATAAAAGTGTTCGCCACCTCCGCTCGACCTTTCAAGGATAGTTTGCACTCGGCCCACTTCTGGGTGAGTGCAAACAACTTGGCCGTCACTTCGTTCCAGTTCTTCTCCACCTGGAGGTCCGGACCAAACCAGACCCCGAGCAGCTTTACCGGTCCTTCCGTCCAGCGTCCGACGACGCCATCGGAAGGCATCGGTCTGCCTCTCCACGATCCGAGTTGCAAACCGATGGACTTGTCCCGGTTCAGCTTCGCTCCTGTGAGACTTTCGTATTCCTTCAGTAAGGTGCCGACTTCCTCGATTTGCGAGGTGCTCGACACCATTACTGTCACGTCGTCGGCGTAGGCCGACGCCGCTTTCCGCAGTCCCGGTTCCAGAGGGATGCCCTGCAATAGCTCCAGCTTCCGCAGTAGTGGCTCGAGAGTCAGTACGTACAGAAGGGAGGAGAGAGGGCATCCCTGTCGAATGGATCGCGTAATATGGAACGGCTCCGAGAGGTAGCCGTTCACCTTGACCCTTGAGCAGATGTTGCTGTTGTGCATTGCAGCGATCCAGCCCCTGAACACGAGTCCGAAGCCTGCCGCCTCGAGCACCGCATCCAGGTAACGATGGTCAACCCTATCGAAAGCCTTAGACTGATCCAAGTTGATCAGGGCCCCACCGAAGCCGGGCTTACACCCTACTGTCTCTATGATGTATCGTATGAGGTGGAGGTTGTCGTGTATGGACCTGGTCGGGATTGCGCATGTCTGCGCTTCTCCCACCAGGTTCTCGACGACAAGCGCCAGCCTCTTTGCCAACACCTTGGCCAAAATCTGTAACTCTGTGTTTAGCAGAGTTATGGGCCGGAAGTTTCCTATGTCATCCCCCTTATTCTCGTCCTTCCTGATTAGTGTGACCACGCCCCCGGTTACAGAACTGGGAATTCTCCCGTTCTGTTGCCAGTTGCAGTAGACCGCTTCCAGGAGACCGGAGAATAAGTCCGGCATTGCTACGTAAAATTCGTAGGGTAGACCGTCGAGACCTGGAGATTTGCGTTTGCCGCATTGGCTCAGCGCGTCCCCTATCTCAGTGGCTGAAATAGGCTTTTCGCAGAACTTTGCCTCGCTGTCCGAGAGTTGCGGTAGGCCGTCAAGGTATGGACCGAAATCCATAGCCTCTCCCGGCGCGCCGCTCCCCCCGAACAGCCGAGCAAAGTGCCGCTGAAAAGCCGCACACATCTGGAACAATGACGTGCCGGCGTTGTATGGGCTTCGAAAAGACCATAAAACGGGCAGTGACCCTGTCGCGGGACCACCAACACGGCCAGTCTGTGGAGCTAACATTGCTAGTAACTACAGACTGTCCTACTTCCTCTCCCTGATCATACGCCCCATCATTGAAATGTCCCCAGATGTATGTGACAGCACGGAGGACCTCCTCAGCAGAATCGGCGTGAGTAACCGATCTAGGGACCTAACAAACTGCATAATAGGTAGTATGGATGTTGTGTCCCTATATCCATCTATTGACGTGGATTTTGCTGTGGAGAAATGCGTAGAAATGATCAGTAAGAGCAATGTTGAGTTCCGTGGGATTGATACCACTTAGCTGGAACTCCTACTTAAACTTACCTATAGCAATAATTACCTAGACACATATGACCTTAGCAACCTGTGCCCTACAAGACCAGCAAGAGGCAGACCACCTACCATTACCTCAATGGCCAAGAAAACCCACACAGATAGATGGAACGGGTGGACCAGAGCCATACGGACACCCGAAAACCACGATGAACTGAAGAAAATGATTGCACATGCGGTAGGGGCCAGCATAAAACTAACCCTTAAGGAACATATGTTCAAATTTAATGGAAGGAGCAGCCATTGGTGTTAGCATTGCAGGCGACATAGCTAACTTATTCATGGTATGGTGGGACAGTAGACTTAAACTTAAGCTTAAAGAACAATTAGAAGACCCCTTAACCCTGATAATGTACTCCCGCTACGTTGATGATATAAACATCGTAGTTAAGACACCCCCACTAGAGAACAGTCAGGAACTAGAGAAAAACACAATGGAAAGCATCCAGCAAATAGCAAACTCCATCCGCCAGAGCATTAGAGTTACTATAGACTACCCAAGTAAACACCCCAACCATCGATTACCTGTACTAGACACAGAGCTCTGGTTAGATACCATTAACAACAAATCCTCCATTCCCATTATGCCAAACCCATGACTTCCAAACATCTGATCCAGCGAAACTCGGCTGTTTCGGACCATACCAAAATCAACATACTGATTGCGGATTTGGTACGGGTGATGAGAAACGTGTCCTGCATGTGCAACCCCGAAGAACTAGAGAGACACATACAACACTTCATCCACCGTATGCAGTTCTGTGGCTACAATCAGAGAGATAAAATCAGAGTGTATAGAGTAGCCAGAACAAAATGGGAAAAAAATGGTAAATAATGACATAAATGGGACCTGCCCCTTGTATAGGAGCAAATTTTGGAATAGAATAGAAAGAACGAGGAACAAGGCTAATAGAATAAACTCATGGTATGATAGCAATAA